>SJXQ01011482.1:0-19511 GCA_006408695.1 Aepyceros melampus
GTCAGACTTTATTTTTTGGGGCTCCAAAATCACTGCAGATGGTGACTGCAGCCATGAAATTGAAAGACACTTACTCCTTAGTAGAAAAGTTATGACCAACCTAGATAGGGTATTGAAAAGCAGAGACAGTACTTTGCCAACAAAGGTCCATCTAGTCAAAGCTATGGTTTTTCCAGTGGTCATATATGGATGTGAGAGTTGGACTGTGAAGAAAGCTGAGCACCAAAGAATTGATGCATTTGAACTGTGGTGTTGGAGAAGACCCTTGAGAGTCCCTTGGACTGCAAGGAGATCCAACCAGTCCATTCTGAAGGAGATCAGCCCTGGCATTTCTTTGGAAGGAATGATGTTAAAGCTGAATCTCCAAACAATGTGGAGATTTCTTAAAAAAACTGGAAATAGAATGGCCTTATGACCCAGCAATTCCACTGCTGGCATACACACCAAGGAAACTAGAATTGAAAGAGACACATGTACCCCAATGTTCATCACAGCACTGTTTATAATAGCCAGGTCATGGAAGCAACCTAGATGTCCATCAGTAGATGAATAGATAGGAAAGCTGTAGTACATATACACAATGGAATATTACTCAGCCATTAAAAAGAATACATTTGAATCAGTTCTGATGAGGTGGATGAAACTGGAGCTGATTATACAGAGTGAAGTAAGCCAAAAAGATAAACACCAATAAAGTATACTTACACATATATATGGAATTGAGAAAGATGATAATGATAACCCTCTATGTGAGACAGCAAAAGAGACACAGATGTATAGAACAGTAATTTGGACTCTGGGAGAGGGAGAGGGTCGGATGTTTTGGGAGAACGGCATTGAAACATGTATAATATCATATAAGAAATGAATCACCAGTCTAGGTTTCAATGCAGGATACAGGATGCTTGGGGCTGGAGCACTGGGATGACCCAGAGAGATGGTATGGGGAGGGAGGTGGGAGGGGGGTTCAGGATTGGGAACACGTGTACACTTGTGGCAGATTGATGTTGATGTATGGCAAACCAATACAGTATTGTAAAGTAAAGTAAAACAAAACAAAAAACAAACAAACAAACAAACAAATGAAAAAGCTGAAACTCCAGTACTTTCACCACCTCATGCAAAGGCCTCAGTCATTTGAAAGACTCTGATGCTGAGAGGGCTTGGGGCAGGAAGACAAGGGGATGACAGATGATGAGATGGCTAGATGGCATCACTGACTCGATGGAGGTGAGTCTGAATGAACTCTAGGAGTTGGTGATGGAACGGGAGGCCTGGCGTGCTGTGATTCTTGGGGTCGCAAAGAGTCGGACACAACTGAGCGACTGAACTGAACTGATCTGACTCCAAGTGCTGCTTTTGTGTTCTCCCCTACTGGACACCCAACAGTCAGTGTCACCGAGTTGTGACTGTCAGGCGGTGTCAGGGAAGCGGGGGATGAGAGTACAGAGTCCAGGCCTGAGGGGGAGGGGCCATGCTGTCCACAGAGCCGGTGCTGTGGTTGTAGGTGCACTACACCCACCACACAGGGCAGAGACCATTGTCCCTTCACAGATCATTACCAAATTAAGTCCCATGGACACTCTTTGTGTCGTGGCCTGGTTGGGGCTCTCTGCCTCAATGGGGATGGTTTCTGTTTTCCATTCTGGTTCAAGCAGGCAAATAACAACACCAAAACAAACACAACACAAGCTTTGTTCAGAGGCCAAAGAATGGAGAAGTGGGAACTAAGTTCACAGATCAACTTCTTGCCTACCTAGACAGACTGGTTGAGTTTTAAAGAGTAAAGACAAAGGGAGGATGAGTGAGGCTAACGCTGGGGAGGCATGTGCATTTGTCCACTGGGGAAGGGGCAGGGCTTTTCTGAGGGAGAGGGTGCCACCTCCTTTTCATCCTTTTTTGGGCCCACCATGTCGAGTCAGGGCACAAGTACAGCTAAATTAACATACAATGAGAGTGGGTCTGCTGGAGGTCAGATCCATTGCCATCTTGGTCTCAGCTGGTTCCATCTGGTTTTTGTTTGTTTGTAGCTTCCTTTCTTATCCTGTCACTTTAAGACTTATGTTAATTCCCGCTAAAGGTGGGGGTTGGAGGGTTGTGTGCAAGTGTTGCAGGAAGGCAGACCCCTTCCAGGGCCTGAAACTGGGCTCTTGTCTAACACTCAGAAATGAATTGTCCGAGGAGACACATGTGCTGACAAAGCAAGAGCTTTTACTGGGAAAGGGCACCTGGGTGGAGAATAGTAGGGTAAGGGAACCCAGGAGAACAGCTCTGCCACGTGGCTTGCAGTCTCAGGTTTTACAGTGATGGGACTAGTTTCTGGGTTGTCTTTGGTCAATCATTTTGCTAGCAAGAGGGATTGTGGGAAGTGGACAGACACGTGGTGTCTCCTTCCGACCTTCCCTGAACTCTTCTGGTTGGTGGTGGCTTATTAGTTCCACATTCCTTATCAGGATCTCCTGTCATTAAACAACTCAGGCGAATGGTTTCTAAAGGGCCTGACCAGGGTGGGTGCTTTCAATCAGTGTGCTTCTCCTAACACAAGGACACTGTTGCAACAAAATAGAAATGAGTTTTTTTCCTCTCTGGATAATAAGGAGAATAAAGAGAACAGGCTAGAGAAGAAACAAAGTGATCTGAAAGACTTAATCACTCCTAGTTTTAACTGTTACTAATCTGTAGCGTGTATAACCAGATCTGTCCTTCACAAAGCTAACCTGTCACTCCCTGACACTGGGTCAATTGCCTCCCGCATCTATCACCTCTAACTCTGCGTGAATTACATCCTGTCCCTGGTATACATACCTGCCCTCTCTTCCCCGCCCCACACCCCCCTGTAGCATTTCAATAACTCAGAGACAAATGGACCCAATTACCAGATAGCCAGACCCAATTACTGGGCTGGCTGACACCCACTGTGACTGTTTATTTTTAAAATTTTTTACTTTATTTTACTTTACAATAGTGTATTGGTTTTGCCATACATTGACATGGATCCGTCTCAGGTGTGCATGAGTTCCCAATCCTGAATCCCCGCCCACCTCCCACCCCATATCAACTCTCTGGTCATCCCCCTGCCCCAGTCCCAAGCATCCTGTATCCTGTATCGAACATAGACTGGTGATTCATTTCTTACATGAAAGTATACATGTTTCAGTGCCCTTCTGTCAAATCCTCCCACCCTCTCCCTCTCCCTCAGAGTCCAAAAGTCCGTTCTATTCATCTGTGTCTCTTTTGCTGTCTCGCATACAGGGTTATCATTACCATGTTTCTAAATTCCATATATATATGTGTTAGTATATTGTATTGGTGGTTTTCTTTCTGGCTTACCTCACTCTGTATAATCGGCTCCAGTTTCATCCATCTCATTAGAACTGATTCAAATGTATTCTTTTTAATGGCTGAGTAATACTCCATTGTGTATATGTACCACAGCTTTCTTATCCATTCATCTGCTGATGGACATCTAGGTTGCTTCCATGACCTGGCTATTATAAACAGTGCTGCAATGAACATTGGGGTACATGTGTCTCTTTCAATTCTGGTTTCCTCAGTGTGTATGCCCAGCAGTGGGATTGCTGTGTCATATGGTATTTCTATTTGCAATTTTTAAAGGAATCTCCATACTGTTTTCCATAGTGGCTGTATTAATTTGCATTCCCACCAACAGTGTAACAGGGTTCCCTTCTCTCCACACCCTCTCCAGCATTTATTGCTTGTAGACTTTTGGATCGCAGCCATTCTAACTGGTGTGAAATGGTACCTCATTGTGGTCTTGATTTGCATTTCTCTGATAATGAGTGATGTTGAGCATCTTTTCATGTGTTTGTTAGCCATCTGTATGTCTTCTTTGGAGAAATGTCTATTTAGTTCTTTGGCCCATTTTTTGATTGGGTCATTTATTTTTTCTGGAATTGAGCTGCATGAGTTGCTTGTATATTTTTGAGATTATTTGTTTGTCAGTTGTTTCATTTGCTATTATTTTCTCCCATTCAGAAGGCTGTCTTTTTACCTTGCTTATAGTTTCCTTTGTTGTGCAGAAGCTTTTAATTTTAATTAGATCCCATTTGTTTATTTTTGCTTTTATTCCAGTATTCTGGGAGGTGGATCATAGAGGATCCTGCTGTGATTTATGTCGGAGAGTGTTTTGCCTATGTTCTCCTCTAAGAGTTTTATAGTTTCTTATCTTACGTTTAGATCTTTAATCCATTTTGAGTTTATTTTTGTGTGTGGTGTTAGAAAGTGATCTAGTAAGTGTAGCAGTTGTTGATGCCGGCCATCATCAGCAGCTTCTTGGGCACAGGGGCGGAGATGATGCCAGTGCCTCTGGGGGCAGGGATGAGGCACACCAGCACGGAGCCACAGCAGCCAGTCACCTTGCAAGGAACCGTGTGAGGCTTGCCGATCTTGTTCCCCCAGTAGCCTCTTCGCACGGGGACGATGGACAGCTTGGCTAGGATGATGGCCCCACGGATGGCAGTGGCTACTTTCTTGGAGCACATGACACCCAGACTGACATGTCCATTGTGATCCCCAATGGCAACAAACGCCTTGAACCTGGTCCGCTGGCCAGCACGGGTCTGATTTTGCACGGGCATAATCTTCAAAACCTCATCTTTGAGGGATGCTCCCAGGAAAAAATCAATAATCTCAGACTCTTTGATAGGCAGAGAGAAAAGGTAGATCTCCTTCAGAGACTTGATCATCATGTCCTTGACCAGGCGGCCCAGCTTGGTAATAGTGAGCCACTCCTTGTCCTCTGCCCTGGCTGCGACCCTGGCCGCGACCCCGTCCCCGGACGCCACTACTGAAGCCTCCATGGAAGCCACCGCAGCCTCCCATTCCAGGGCTCCTGGGGCCTCCGGGCCCTCCCGCAGCACTGGCGTCATCCTCCATTTGGTGTTTTCATGAAGAAGAAGGACTGTGACTGTTTTGAAATAATGGAAGAAGAGGACTACAAGACCGTCACTACTTTGATCTTCATCACATGCCCTGGACAGGGAGCTCCAACTATAAGAGCCCCTCTGACTCCCAGGACAGAGGACACAGTTCTTGAAGTGCTAGCAGGCTCTGTTTTCCCCTTTGCATGGCAAAGATTAAAAGCCACTTTATTTTTCTGCTAAAAAATCTGTCCCCATATTTCTGTTTGGCATGGGTGCACAGAGAGCCAAGAATTTTGGCATGAAGCCCTATTCAGGGTGGGGTCATGGGTTTTTACCAAGGGCCTGGAGCAGTTCAGACAACACAATGAGGAGCCTGAGATGGGCAGCTGATTGGACACCTGCACTGAGCCTGTGGCCAAATAGGGAGGTGGTGAGCAGGGGGCCTGTGGCCAGGGAAGGTTCTCAGTTTATAGGGAAGATGTGAACGTGGGTCCAGATGCAGACTGCCCGCAGACACTGCTACAGAACTCCTGACCTTTCCTGAGGATGCTGGGTGGGGGCAGGGGATTCAGGCAACAGGGCAGACCTGCTCTGGATGCTCTTGTGGGGAAGCGGGGCCATAGCAACAGGGACTGCCTGAAAAACCCCAGAACCACTCACAGATCACTACCTCCTATACAGTGTCACAAACTTCCACCCATAGTTATTCAGGCACTCTGTCTATCACATCTAATCCCTTGAATCTATTTGATTTAGGTCATACCTGAATGGTCTGGTGATTTTCCCTACTTTCTTCAATTTAAGTCTGAATTTTGCAATAAGGAGTTTAGTATCTGAGCCACAGTCACCTCCCAGTCTTGTTTTTGCTGACTATATAAAGCTTCTCCATCTTTGGCTGCAAAGAATATAATCCATCTGATTTTGGTGTTGACCATCTGGTGAGGTCCATGTGTAGAGTCTTCTCTTGTGTTGTTGGAAGAGGGTGTTTGCTATGACCAGTGCGTTCTCTTGGCAAAACTCTATTAGCCTTTGCCCTGCTTCATTTTGTACTCTGAGGGTAAATTTGCCTGTTACTTCATGTATCTTTTGACTTCCTACTTTTGCATTCCAGTCTCCTATAGTGAAAAGGACATCTTTTCTGGGTGTTAGTCTGGGAAAAATAGACTTGTTCCAAATCGGGAAAGGAGTATGTCAAGGCTGTCTTCCTGCTTATTTAACTTATATGCAGAGTACATCATGTGAAATGCCAGATGGATGAAGCACAGGTTGGAATCAAGATTGTCAGGAGAAATACCAATAACTTCAGATACACAGGTGACACCACCCTTATGGCAGAGTGTGAAAAAGAACTAAAGTGCCTCTTGATCAAAGTGAAAGAGGAGAGTGAAAAAAGCTGGCTTAAAACTCAACATTCAGGAAACTAAGATTCAGTCCCATCACTTCATGGCAAATAGATGGGGAAATAGTGACAGATGTTATTTTGGGGGGCTCCAAAAATCACTGCAGATGGTGACTGCAGCCATGAAATTAAAAGATGCTTATTCCTTGGAAGAAAAGTTATGACCAACCTAGACAGCATATTAAAAATCAGAGACATTACTTTGCTGACAAAGGTCCATATATTCAAAGCTATGGTTTTTCCAGTAGTCATGTATGGATGTGAGCATTGGACTATAAAGAAAGCTGAGTGCTGAAGAATTCATGCTTTTGAACTGTGGTGTTGGAGGAGACTCTTGAGAGTCCCTTGGACTGCGAGGTGATCAAACCAGTCAATCCTAAGGAAATCAGTCCTGAATATTCATTGGAAGGACAGATGCTGAAGCTGAAGTTCCAATAGCTTGGCCACCTGATGTGAAGAACTGACTCATTGGGAAAGACCTTGATGCTGGGAAAGGTTGAAGGCAGGAGGAGAAGGGGACGACAGAAGATGAGATGGTTGGATGGCTTCACCTACTCAATCGACATGAATTTGAGCAAGCTTTGGGAGCTGGTGATGGACAGGAAAGCCTGGCATGCTGCAGTCCATGGGGTCACAAAGAGTCAGACACAACTGAGCAACTGAACTGAACTCACAGATCAGCTTCAGAACCACTCCTGGTGTGGCAAGGAGAAGGGGTGGCCCACCTACCAGACGTGAAGGAAGAGGTGGGGTCTGCAGGGCCATCTCACCTCGGCAACTGCTGGGAGGCTCCAGGGCTCAGCATAGGCTAGGGTGCTCACAGCTGAGACAGGTCACAGGGTGCAGTGGGGAGGCATGGGTGGGAAGGGCTCGAGCCAGTCACTCATGACCCTTCATGTCCCTCCTCACTCAAGGGTTTCCAGGGTGTCTCTTCCCCCAGTGATGAAAGGCAGAACCCTGACATTCACCCCACCCCTGTCTCCCCAGGGAAGCTCACTAGAGACTTGGCACTTGGCTTGGGGCTGGTCACATGTTGGTGTTTGCCCTCACTCTCCAAAATGCCAGTGCCCAGAAGGGGAGCCAGGGCTCAGCATGAACCTCATGATTGGTGCAAACAGCACAGGTGCAGAAGGCTGCCTCAATGGGAGGGAGGCTTTACATCAGGGCAGAGAGCTTCTCACCAGTGCATGAGCTTCCTGGGGCAGCAGTGACAAATGACCACACACAGAAGCTGTAAACAACAGCAGCCTATCCTCTCTCAGTCCTGGAGACCAGACAACTGAGATCAAGGTGTCCCAGTGCCACACTTCCTCCAGAAGCTCCAGGAAAGTGTCCTTTCCTGCCTCTTCCCACTTCTGGGGCGCCAGGTATCCCTGAGCTTGTGACCAGATCTCTCCCATCTCTGCCTCCATCTTCACCTGGTGTCTCCTTTGTGTCTGCGTCTCTCAGAAGGATGCTGTCATCAATTTAGTGCCACCCTGATCCAGGATGACCTAATCACCAGATCTATAACCTGCGAAGACCTACTTTCGAATAAGGTTCCATTCACAGATCCTGGGGTCATGACATGAGCATAGTGTTTGGGAGCCCCCTCCCCCCATTCTCCCCACTCTAGCACCCAGTTCCCAGATGCCAGCCTGCCTTCCTCAGGACAGCACTCATGCTGGTAATGTTCTGTCTTCCTGCACGGAGGCATCTTTTGTTGTTACTGTAACTTAGTGGGGTTGGGTGGGGGGCCCTGTTGGCTGACCTCCTGGTCATTCCAGTGGCTACACTGTATGTGGGAGTATGGCCGGGGCTCCCTGTGTATACTGTTCACTGACCACTCAGGGGTCAAGCATCTGCACGGGCTGGACTGGTCCTAGAACCATTGCACCTTCTTGGATATCACGGTCATGGCGTGTGTGCCTACGGCCATGATATGTGGACTTGCCTGAATGCTGGGAGCCCTCCTGCCTGCCCTGTAGCCTTCAGCCTCCGCCACAGACCCTCCAGTCCTGCTGTGGACACCCTCATCCAGTCGTGGAACCCTGTGCCTGCCACAGAGACCCCCATCCCATTGGCCCTGAAGAAGCTTGCGGTAGGGGTGAGAACTTGGGCATGAAGAAGACAGGGCAGTGGCAAGCCTGGACTCCAGGCCTGCAGATCAACCTGCTTCTGTCCTATCCAGGTCAGTGCTCACTAAGAAGCCTACAGAAGCCAAGCCATGGATCCATCTGCATGTAAAGAAAAACCTAGAGTTAGAGAGCCTGTCAGCAGAGTGGAGGAGACCAAGCAGAAGTCAGCCCAGCAGGAGCGGAAGCAGACAGAGAGCAAGGGTCTGTGCCCTCAAGAGTTGTGACAGGACTGGGGCATCTGGGGAGCAGCTTGGTGGCTTCTGTGAACAGATGCAGCCTCCTGGAGAGTGAGCCAGCCCTGTGTCCACAGCACATGGGGCTCTGGAGGCTCGCTTTGTGAGCGTGTAACCAGTCTTGAGTTAAGATGGCTCATTTGGAGCTTTACACAGCTAGACAAGAAGACGTTCATGTTATTCCTAAAACTGAATCAATCAGCACCAGGACCTACCCGAGGGAATTTCTCATGAGCAGGGACCAGGCCTGGGAACTGAGGGAGCCGGAGTCTTGGTGATGCATAGGGGCTAGAATGCCTCATTCCTGGGAGGTCATACAGACTCAGCTAACACCCACCCAGGGTCTCTTGTCCCTCTGGTTGATAGGCCCCAAGACCTCCCCTCCCTCCAAGACCTTTTCTTGGAGGCTCCCAGAAGTCCCTGAAGCTGTTATACTTGGGATTAGTTATGGTGAAGGATGCAGAGTAAACTCAGCGAGGACAGAGGTGAGGAGCAGGGTCCAGCCTCCTCGGCTGTGGCAGCCCGGAGGACCACCTGAGTCCCAGGGTGCAGCGTTTACTGGGCTCGTCACAGCAACATGGGGCCACCACGTGCCCAACTTTGGCTTCCAGCCCCCGTGGGCAACACAGGAAATGCTACCATGCACCATGCCATCAGCACAGACCAGCCTGGAGCGAGGTCCAAGGAAAAGGACACTCTCGTCAGACTGAAGGTGACCTCTGGAGCCAGGAGCAGAGGCCTGGCTTCTTTGTGGGCAGGTGACCCCACACCATACAAGCCATGGAGCACTGCCCATTCTGAGTGGTCAGCATGGGTGTAAATGGGTCAGCCAGTGCCCATGTGCCTCAGCCTGTCACCACTGACTACACTGCTCTGCTCTGCTCACAGAGTGAGGCCAACAGAGGGACAACAAGGTGGGAACAAAGCCAAGTCACAGTCAGGCTGGGTGAGAAAGGGTCCCAGAAGTGAGAACCCAGCTGCCCTTACCTGTTAGCCAATAGCAGACATCCACCCTTATGGCAGAAAGTGAAAAGGAACTAAAGAGCCTCTTGATGAAACTGAAAGAGGAGAGTGAAAAAGTTGACTTAAAGCTCAACATTGAGAAAACTAAGATCATGGCATCTGGTCCCATGACTTCATGGCAAATAGATGTGGAAACAGTGGCAGACTTTATTTTCTTGGGCTCCAAAATCACTGCAGATAGTGACTACAGCCATGAAATTAAAAGATGCTTGCCCCTTGGAAGAAAAGTTATGACCAACCTAGACTGCATATTAAAAAGCAGAGACATTACTTTGACAACAAAAGTCCATCTAGTCAAAGCTGTAGTTTTTCCAGTAGTCATGTATGGATGCAAGAGTTGGACTATAAAGAAAGCTGAGCACCAAAGAATTCATGGTTTGAACTGTGGTGTTGGAGGAGACTCTTGAGAGTCCCTTGGACTGCAAGGAGATCAAACAAATCCATTCTAAAGGAGATCAGTCCTGAACAGTCATTGGAAGGACTGATGCTGAAGCTGAAGCTCCAATAGTTTGGCCACCCGATATGAAGAACTGACTCATTTGAAAAGACCCTAATGCTGGCAAAGTTGAAGGCAGGAGGAGAAGGGGACATCAGAGGATGAGATGGTTGGATGGCATCATCAACTCAATGGACACGACTTTGAGTAAACTCTGGGTGTTTGTGATGGACAGGGAGGCCTGGCATGCTGCAGTCCATGGGGTTGCAAAGAGTTGGACAGAACTAAGCAACAATCATGTCAACGCACATCTCCCATGGGGCTGAGTTTCCCAAGTCCTGGGGCAGGGTCATGCCTGTGTATACAGCAGGATGCACCACAGTGCACACAGAAGGCCTGAAGTCTGCCCTTGCCATGGCAGTAGGGGCCTGGCGAGGGTGGAGCATCCCAACAGGACACAGGGCTGACCACGAGAAGGGTGTTGGGTGAAGCATTTAGGAGCATTTGGAGGCAACCCTCACCTGTCAGCACATGAATGAGGACACTGACCAATGGTGGGCAGGAAGGGGAACCGAGGGAGGGTCCTGGGTTATCCCCGAGGCTGGATGAGGGGTGTGGATGTGCAAGTGTCAGAGCTGGTCCCTGCTGGGCAGTACTGAGCCCCAAACCCGTGGAAACCACCTGGTGTCCAGCTAGACCCCAGCCAGGAAGACCAAGGAAGCCCATCCACACTGCTGCAAACACTGATGTGAGGCGTTCACTCGCCTCTTCACCTGGCACGGAAAAGGGCCAAATGAACTGGAGAGAGGGGGTTGAGGTGGGAAGAGTGGGTGCTTGGAGCCTAGCAAGGAGGGTTCCCAAATGAGGCGGTGAGGCTGTGGGGAGCAGGAAAGGGGTGGGGGTGGCAGGGGGACAGTCAGTGAGTGCCTGGTACTGGAACACATCCACCCTCCCTCAGGCCATCCCCCTTTCCTGAAGGCAGGCTTTACCAACACAGGGGCCCCTGGAAGGGGATTGCTGTCTGGATGGTTCCCTGAGGCTGGATGTTTGTGGGGACATGGGCCAGTCTGGTGGCCCTGGTGAAGACAGCACTCTCTCTGAGGGAATGAGGTGGACACTCAGTCCCAGTCTGTGGGTGATATAGTCCACTGGGGTCATGTCTCTTCCTGGGGGTCCCTTGGGCTTTATCCTCACTCTACGGGGTACAGGAGGGCAGGGATGGATCTGTCCTGGTGCAGCTGTGACTGGGCTCTCGGGGAGGACCTCTCTGGCCCATAGATTCAAAGGCTTCAGTCACCACTGTTCTCTCGATACCCTCTTCCAAGAACAAGGCACAGGACCTACCCTGGGAAACAGGGCACCTGGGTTGGGGGCTCGTGGGTCACTTCTCAGATGGCCACACTCAGGTCAGGAGGTGGGATGGGGGTGGACTGCAGGCACTTGCCGTGGTCACTACACCACTGTGGTGTCTTTCTTGGGCCTGAGATGCCCAGTGGGTGGGTGGGGGGCATTGGTAGCCATACCACAGGGAAGAGTGGGACAGGGGTCCTGGATCCCTCCTCCCTCCTCCAGGAAGAAGGAGTTACATCCAGAGGGAAGGCAGCTAATGACGGCCCTGGGTTTCCACAAGCACAGTACCCTGCCCCACACAGGCCAGGTTTGGGATTCCTGTGGCCCCGTCATCAGATGGGTGTGTGGGGGCGTGTGGGAGGTGTAATAGGGGATACTACCCCTCAGGCCCGGATCCCAAGACCCAGGTGTTGGGGGCCAGCTCCTCCTGTGGGTTCTGTGGTCAGTCAGTCCCAGGTCTCACCCTGCCTATCTCTGTCTCTGCCCTCACCTTGCCTTCTCCCCCATGAAAACTGCACCCCCTCACTCTGACTCTGCACAAGTCAGTGACCTCATCTCAACCTAGGCAGCTCTGCGGTGGCCCATCTGCACACAAAGCCCCATTCTGAGATCCTGGGGAGTCTATCTTCCTGGAGTCTCTAGAGATGACAAATCCTGATGGTCGATGCAGCTTGTGGGGATGTGGGGAGAGGTGGGAGCTCCAAGGCTGGAATCCAGGAACCTCATGGAGGAAGCAGTGTCCTGACTCAAGGATGAAGGATGAATAGGCCACGGCAGGAGGGAGGCCAAGTGGGGACCACCTCTGCCCTCTGGGGAGTGAGCATCTCTAGAGGGCCAGGCAGAAGCTAGCAGGATGGGGATGTCAGAGGTGAGTGGTCTGGTGTGCAACATGGGGCATCACATAACGCCAACCATAACCCATAACCTATAACCGAGCCTGCACACAAGTCCCAGACCTACTATTAACCCTCCAAACCACCAACACCAAGCCAAAGCTAATCAAATCACACAAGTACATCATAAAAAAGAAAACTATACTAGTATACCATATAAATATGAATGCAAGAATTCTCTGCACAATTAGAGCAACATGAAACCAACAGAACATTGAATGGATGGTGCCACAAGCAAGGATCTCTACACCAGAAATGCCAGGTTGTTCCACATATTAAAACCAAGCAATGTATTGAACCACTATAAGCTGTGAAGTAGGAACACATGATCATTTCAGTTACTGAAGAAGAAGCTATAATAAAAGTCCAGTGCTATCTCATGATACAAACACTCAAAAAAGTAGGAATAAAAGGAAATTTGTTCAATATGTGAGTAGTATACAAAGCCACAGCAAACTTTATGCTCAATGCAAAAAACTAAGATTTACTCCTGAAATCAGGAACAAGGCCAGGAAGCTGGCTTTTATGACTGTTACTTAGTAGGATACTGGAAGTTCTACTCAAAGTTCTGAGGAAAGAAAGAAAAGGCATCCATGTGTGAATGGAAAAATTACAACAACACAGATCATAACACCATCTTACATATAAAACTTCCTATAACAACAAAAAATTATTTGACTAGCCAACTGACTCAGCAAAGTTATAGGGCAAAATAGCAATTCACAAAAACCTATCTTATACATATACACTAGAAATAAATATGGAGAAGGCAATGGCAATCCTCTCCACTACTCTTGCCTGGAAAATCCCATGGACAGAGGAGCCTGGTAGGCTGCCGTCTGTGGGGTTGCACAGAGTCGGACATGACTGAAGCGACTTAGCAGCAGCAATAAATAGTCTGAAAATGAACTTATGAAAATAATTCCATTTTAAATGTTAACAGTAATATTTAGAATATATCTAATAAAGATACAAGACTTGCTTTCATGTACACAAGGTTGTTTGTACATTTGAAATTATTGGAAAATAAATTATTTTTCAAAATGTCATGTCAAAACCATGCTAGAAAAGCAGACAAAACATTAAACTTCCACATAGAGGCCAAGCCTTACCCAGATCCAGTTCACCCAAAGTCCACATGGAATTTAGAGGCATTGTGAGAAGACTGTATTAGGGCTTCCCAGTATAAAGGACTTCCCTTTCTTCTCTGTTGTGGATGACCTTGATGAGGCAGAAACTGGGATTTTGAATTCTAATTTTCCACATCATTTCACCAAAAAAAAAAAAACTACTAGAAATAATAAATTAAGTAAAGATGCAAAATCAATACACACAAATCAATTGCATTTCTAAACAATAATACACACAAATCAATTGCATTTCTTTGAACTGCGGTGCTGAAGATGACTCTTGAGATTCACTTGGATGACAAGGAGACCAAATCCGTCAATTCTAAAGGAAATCAACACTGAATATCCACTGGAAGTACTGATGCTGAAGCTCCAATACTTTGGCCACCTGATGTGAAGAACTAACTGCCTTGTTGGAAAAGACCCTGATGGTGGGAAAGCTTGAAAGAAGGAGGAGAAGCGGGCAACAGAGGATAAGATGGTTGGATGGCATCACCAACTGGATGGACATGAGTTTGAGCAAGCTCTGGGAGTTGGTGATGGACAGGGAAGCTTGGTGTGCTGTAGTCCATGGGGTCGCAGAGTCAGACATGACTGAGCAACAATAACAAAAACAATAACAATGAACCATCTAAAAGAGAAAAAACTCTATTTACAGCTACATAAAAAAGAACAAAATATCAAGGAATAAATTTAACAGAGGACGTTAAAGACCTGTATACTGAAAACTTGATGACAAAGATGAATAAATTGAAGACATAAATCACTGGAAAGATACCTGTGCTCGTGGAATAGAAGAAGAACTATTGTTAAAATGTCCATTCTACCCAAAGCACCCAGTGAAGCAAGCCCTCCTAAAATTCCAACTGTATTTTTCCACAGAAATGGAGTAAATCTTCCTAACATTTGTGTGAACCACAAAGTGTCGGGGGCCAGCGTGAGGAATTCCACCCATGACAGGGTCACGTGGTAGGCTCAGATGGCAGGGCAATTTGAGTCATCGGATTTCTCCCTGGTTTTTGCTGAGCATGTACCCCAAAAAATAAGAATTTGTCTGTATTTGTCTGTTTCCCCATTGTTCTCTGCCAGTTTCTTGGAAAGAGTTAATTTAAAGCTTTAGCTTCCTGCATTTGAAAGGAGTGTTTCAGCCCAACCCCCCCTTTGATAATGCTCTAGCCTGCCTAAACAGCTTTCCCTGACCTTTTACAAGCTTGTGAATTGCTCGCAACCCCCAACTGTGAGGGACAAAAAGGCCTTGAAGTGTTTTAAAGTTACAAACCTTTTCTAACAGCCAAAGCCTTAATAGTGATATAGACTTCACTGTTGCCTCAATGATTGCTGCCAGACCTCCTTATCTGCACCTGGAAGTTTCTGCTATACAAACAATATTTGGAAATAGATATGTAGTAGTTATTTGATGTTAGCAACACTAGGCTTTCGAGTTATTTGCTTTCTTTTATAAATCATTGTACTCCCTCTCGCTTGCTGTGTCTTGCTATGTGAGAATGCAACTTTGTTTAGTGCCTCCCGAGAATGGCACCAGACCTTGAAAAAAATAACATTTATCAGAAAAGAGCTGTAAATTGTTGAATTGGCCTTTTGGCTGGAAGATGATGTAAATTACCTAAGACTTGTGTATACAATTAGGTATGGAGAGACTAAGCCTGGTCTCGATAAGAGTCAGGGCTGCTGTCATTGCCAAAATTTGTGAAACCCATTGATCTTCATTGTATAAAAAGGACATGTGAATAATAAAGTGGGGGTCAGTTTTGGGACCAGTTTTCTCAGGAACAGTTTCTCAGAGCAGTTTTTCCGGACCAGTTTTCTCGGGAACAGTTTCTCAGAGCAGTTTTTCCAGACCAGATCTCTCAGACCGGTTCTGCAGGCCGGTTTCTCAGATGACTCACTCTCCTAGACTCGTTCTTTAAGGACATCTGGCTCCCACCTCTCTCTCTCTCTCTCTCTCTCTCTCTGTCCTCTTGTACTTTAACTCCAGACTGAATTCCCATCTGGAGCAGGAGGCTCACCACGTCTACTTACTTGCCTTGGCTCTAAGTTCTGCAAGAAAAGGGGACCCATGGTGGGGCCCCTTTAGAGATTCAAGCGGATGCCGGTGGCCCACGTAGATGATGCAAATCTCTTGTCTTGAGATTTTATTGGCTTTCCCGGTAAACCAAGTTATTCAGCCTCCTATTTTTCTTTTAATTTCCTACTATTCTATCCTGTCCTGAGCTATCCTGTCCTATCCTGTCCTATCCTTTCCTATCCACCTGCTCCGTCCCACCTTTGAATATCCCTGGATCCACTGGGGCTGGACCCCGGCAACAAAGGACCCCCAAAGCCAAGGTAACCCTGAGAAAGGACAGCGGGCTGCAGGCATTTCCCTCCCTGACTCCACACTACATCTGGTGAAGCTACAGACACCCAAAGTGTGCGAAATTAGCACAAGAACAGGCACACAACCCAGAGAAAGAGGACAGAGCACCCAGCATTCAGCCCACANAACAAAGGACCCCCAAAGCCAAGGTAACCCTGAGAAAGGACAGCGGGCTGCAGGCATTTCCCTCCCTGACTCCACACTACATCTGGTGAAGCTACAGACACCCAAAGTGTGCGAAATTAGCACAAGAACAGGCACACAACCCAGAGAAAGAGGACAGAGCACCCAGCATTCAGCCCACACGGATGGGTCCCTTATCCATGGCAAAGGGGCCAAGGATTCACCAAGGGGAAGGGCAGCCCCCACAATAAACTGTGCTGGGAAAACTGGACACCACATCCAAAGACGTGGATTTGGTGTACAGGGACACTGTCTACATCACACATAAAACTAATTAAAACCACAGCTTTCCATACCCGGCCCTTCTTGATCATCTGAAAATAGCAGTCATTTGCACACAGGAAGCTTCTCCAAACCTTTCCTCACTTTTTCCTCTCGACCTCTCCTGGGTCATCAGGAAACACAGCTCCCATCAGTGTGGATGCTGCCCCTGTTCTCCTGAAGCTGAAAACCCAGTGAGTTCTAAGGAGACCGAGCTTCAGTTAATAGAGAGGCTGACCTGGGGAGTCCCAGCTGAAGTCCTGCCCTGCCTGAGGAGACACAGCTCCCCTCAGCTGGGCTGAGCCGGGGCTGCGGGGGACACGCCTGCGGGTCTCAGCGATGCGGGCTCAGCGCCACCCTGTGGTCAATACGGAAAGTGCTGACCACGCCTCCCTCACAGGTCACTGGGCGCAGCGGTCCCTGCTGTCAGAACTGGAGTCTGTTAAACTGCAAATTCAAACTCAAATGAAGACAATATCCTGTAACTTTTATAAAAATAGGTGAAGAATAATGAATTGGAAACCATATGGAATGAAATAAATGTAGACGCAAAGTTTATAACTTATACAAAATTCACTCAAAAATATTAATAGACAAATTTCAAATGCAAAATTATTCAAAATTATAGAAAAAAACACAACACAAAATTGACATGAGCTTGGGTTTGGTCAAATAGAGCACAAGTTTTGTAGTTTTAACACACACACACACACACACACACACACACACACACACACCAATCCAGAAAGAAATACAAGGGATTCAGGGCACTTTATAAAATTAGACTTTTACTGTGTGAAAATCAACAAACACAGACAACTGGGGAAAAAAACTTCCAAACATATCTAATAAAAGTTTTTTCTCAAATTATACAAAGAACTCTGACACAACCCCATTAAGATTAGGAAAGCGCTAAAGGGACAACTGGTCAAAGAAGGTACACAGTACACAAAACTATGCTCAGGACTGGGGAGTAGAGAAATAATGGCCTAGTTAGACTCCTTGAGCCACGTGTAACCTTGGACTAGTCATGTCCTTCCTGGAAGTCTCTGAGAGATGGAGAGGGAGGAAGGGGAAGAGGGCCAGTTAACCTTACGCCTAACTACTGCTGACCATACTCACCACTTTCATTCAAGAGAGTCTAGCAGCAAGAATACTTGAGTGGGTTGCCATTCCCTTCTCCAGCAGATCTTCCTAACCCAGGAATCAAACCCAGGTCTCCTCCATTGCAGGCAGATTCTTCACCATCTGAATCACCGGGGAAGCCCTCCCTGATTTCAAAATACCCTGCAAATCTAGAATAATCAAGATGATATGATATGGGAACAAAAGATATACACATAGACCCATGGGACAGAATTGAGAGACCAGAAATAAGCATATGCATATATAGTCAATTTAAGACAAAAGAGGTGAGGCTGTTACTAAAATTATTGTAGCCTGACACACAGTGAAGCCCATCAATACTAAACATTAGAATTTGGAACTGTCAAGTTGATTTATTTCTCTACCTCTGTTCTTGTCTCATCACAACAAAAGTTTGGAGTGAGGGACCAAAAGATGTGGAACAACAGACAGGTTACAGCTCAGCTCAGCTCAAGCAGACAGATCTTTAATTAGTCTGACACTCCCATAGGAGTCCTCCTCAACCTTCCTATTGATTGCTCTTGGCTTCTCCCTTTTATACTTCCAGTTTCCTCCTTTGAGTTATGCCTGGTGCAAAGGAGGCTTGCACCCACCACCAGTCAATGAAAGGGAATGCAAATGGGTATATGGTTAAGGTCAATTAACAATTAAAAGTTATACAACAGCAAGCTGTGTTGTTTATGTCTTCCCATAATTCCATCTGTTATAATTAGACAGAGAAAATTCATGAGCCCCTAGTGTATTCCTAACTGCCTAACTGCCTGAGGTTACTTAGGGAAGCCTCTGTGGTCATTTTGTATCCACTGTGCCTAAAGCAGATATGCAGGAGTTGAAAAGTTTCTGTGCTTATTTTCTAGCATGTCCATTAGCTCTCCTGGATCAGCTTGCATCTCTTTCTGCCAGGCCTACCTTCATTGTTTAAGTCTAACTTCCTATTAAAAGAACAGAGAAAGGTCTATTACAGATTCATACAAAGACATGGGTGGCTCATGCCCTAAGAATCCTAAAATTACTAAAAGCCCCAATCTGTTCCCTCCAGCTCATCTGAGCCCTCCAGCCCATCTTCTGGCCCAAGTCTGGGAAAGCTGGAGGGCCTCCAATAGAAGGCCTGAATCTGCCTCTTACTTCACTCTCCTAATGACCACCACACCACCGGCCCTTGACTGTATCGCATCCCCAGTCGTCCCTCACTGACAGTTACCAGTGGGCAAGGCCCACTGTGGCACTCACCAATAGCTGAGCAGGACAGCTAATGGTCATCTCCTGACAGCTGGTTGCTTGTGGGCAGGGCCCACTGAGGTGCCTAGCAATGGCTGACCAAGACCTGTTGTCCAGTAACAGGGTGCAGAGTAATAAGGCCCAGCAATGGCACTTGCTAGGGGCTGTGCTCATCCTGAGTGCAATTGTTCGGTAGTTGGAGCATTCTTTGGCATTGCCTTTCTTTGGAATTGGGATGAAAACTGACCTTTTCCAGTCCTGTGGCCACTGCTGAGTTTTCCAGATTTGCTGGCATATTGGGTGCAGCACTTTCACAGCATCATCTTTCAGGATTTGAAACAGCTCAACAGGAATTCCATCACCTCCACTAGCTTTGTTCTTAGTGATGCTTTCTAAGGCCCACTTGACTTCACATTCCAAGATGTCTGGCTCTAGATTAGTCAACACATCATCATGATTATCTGGGTCATGAAGATCTTTTTTGTACAGTTCTTCCGTGTATTCTTGCCACCTCTTCTTAATATCTTCTGCTTCTGTTAGGTCCAGACCATTTCTGTCCTTTATCGAGCCCATCCTTGCATGAAATGTTCTCTTGGTATCTCTAATTTTCTTGAAGAGATCTCTAGTCTTTCCCATTCTGTTCTTTTCCTCTATTTCTTTACATTGATTGCTGAAGAAGGCTTTCTTATCTCTTCTTGCTATTCTTTGGAACTCTGCATTCAGATGCTTATATCTTTCCTTTTCTCCTTTGCTTTTTGCTTCTCTTCTTTTCACAGCTATTTGTAAGGCCTCCCCAGACAGCCATTTTGCCTTTTTGCATTTCTTTTCCATGGGGATGGTCTTGATCCCTATCTCCTGTACA
>SJXQ01011483.1:0-50954 GCA_006408695.1 Aepyceros melampus
ATTCCATTACCTCCACTAGCTTTGTCATAGTGATGCTTTCTAAGGCCCACTTACATTTCAGGGGTTGTAACTACTGACTTACTGATGGATTAGAATGGAACTCTAGAGAACTGAAAACTGACCTTTTCCAGTCCTGTGGCCACTGCTGAGTTTTTAAAATTTGCTGGCATATTGAATGCAACACTTTCATAGCATCATCTTTTAGGATTTGAAATAGCTCAACTAGAATTCTAATACCTCCATGAGCATTATTTGTAGTGATGTTTCCTAAGGTCCATTTGACTTCACATTCCAGGATGTCTGGCTCTAGGTGAGTGATCACACCATCATGGTTATCTAGGTCATAAAGATGTTTTTTGTACAGTTCTTCTGTGTATTCTTGCCACCTCTTCTTAATATCTTCTGCTTCTATTAGGTCCATACCATTTCTCTCTTTTACTGTGCCCATCTTTGCCTGAAATATCCCCTTTGTATCTCTAATTTTCTTGAAGAAATTTCTAGTCTTTCCCATTCTGTTGTTTTCCTCTATTTCTTTGCATTGATCACTGAGGAAGGCTTTCTTATCTCTCCTTGCTATTCTTTGGAACTCTGCATTCGGATGGGTATTTCTCCTTTGCCTTAACATTCTCTTCTTTTCTCTTGTTTGAAATACAAATATTTCTTACAAATATTTGAAAGGCCTCCTCAGACAGCCATTTTGCCTTTTTGCATTTCTTTTTCTTGGGGATAGTCTTGATCACTGCCTCCTGTACAGTGTCACGAACCTCTGTCCATAGTTCTTCAGGCACTCTGTCAGATCTAATCCCTTGAATCTATTTGTCACTTCCACTGTATAATCATAAGGGAATTGATTTAGGTCATACCTGAATGTTTTGGTAGTTCTCCCTGCTTTCTTCAATTTAAGTCTGATTTTGGCAATAAGTAATTCATGATCTGATCCACAGTCAGCTCCCAGTATTGTTTTTGCTGCCTGTATAGTGCTTCTCCATCTTTGGCTACAAAGAATATAGTGATGTCCATGTGTAGTTATCTCTTGTGTTGTTGGAATCTCTGTCCATAGTTCTTCAGGCACTCTGTCAGATCTAATCCCTTGAATCTATTTGTCACTTCCACTGTATAATCATAAGGGAATTGATTTAGGTCATACCTGAATGCTTTGGTAGTTCTCCCTGCTTTCTTCAATTTAAGTCTGATTTTGGCAATAAGTAATTCATGATCTGATCCACAGTCAGCTCCCAGTATTGTTTTTGCTGCCTGTATAGTGCTTCTCCATCTTTGGCTGCAAAGAATATAGTGATGTCCATGTGTAGTTATCTCTTGTGTTGTTGGAAGAGGCTGTTTGCTATGACCCGTGAGTTCTCTTGACAAAACTCTGTTAGCCTTTGCCCTGCTTCATTTTGTACTCCAAATCCAAATTTGCCTGTCATTCCAGGTAGCTCTTAACTTCCTACTTTTGCATTCCAGTCCCCTATGATGTAAAGGACATCTGTTTGGGGTGTTAGTTCTAGAAGGTCTTGTAGGTCTTCATAGAACTAGAAAAGGTCAGTTTTCATTCCAATCCCCAAAAAGGGTAATGCCAAAGAAGGTTCAAACTACTGCACAATTGTACTCATCTCACACGCTAGCAAAGTAATGCTCAAAATTCCCCAAGCCAGGCTTCAACAGTATGTGAACCATGAAATTCCAGATGTTCAAGTTGCATTTTAAAAAGGCAGAGGAACCAGAGATGAAATTGCCAACATCTGTTGGATCATTGAAAAAGCAAAAGAGTTCCAGAAAAACATCTACCTCTGCTTTATTGATTATGCCAAAGCCTTTGACTGTGCAGTTAACAACAAACTGTGGAAAATTCTTCAAGACCTGGGAATACCAAACCACCTGACCTGCCTCCTGAAAATCTGTGTGCAGGTCAAGAAGCAAGTTAGAACTGGACATGGATAAACAGACTGGTTCCAAATCAGGAAAGAAGTACATCAAGGCTATATATTATCACCCTGCTTATTTAACTTATATGAAGAGTATGTCATGCGAAATGCCAGGCTGGATAAAGTGAAAGTTGCAATCAAGATTGCTGGGAGAAATATCAATAACTTCAGATACACAGATGACACCACCTTTATGGCAGAAATTGAAGAGGAATAAAGAGCCTCTTGATGAAAGTGAAAGAGGAGAGTGAAAAAGCTGGCTTAAAGCTCAACATTCAGAAAATGAAGATCATGGCATCCGGTCCCATCACTCCATGGCAAATAGATGGGGAAACAATGGAAACAAAGACTTTATTTCCTCGGGCTCCAAAATCACTGCAGACGGTAACTGCAGCCATGAAATTAAAAGACTCTTGCTCCTTGAAAGAAAAACTATGACCAATCTAGACAGCATGTTAAAACACAGGACATTACTTTGCTGACAAAGGTCCGCCTTGTCAAACTATAGTTTTTCCAGTAGTCATGTATGGATGTGAGAGTTGGACTATAAAGAAAGCTGAGCACCGAAGAATTGCTGCTTTTGAACTGTGGTGTTGGAGAAGACTCTTGAGAGTCCCTTGGACTGCAAAGAGATCCAACCTGTCAATCCTAAAAATAATCAATCCTGAATAATTATTGGAAGGACTGATGTTGAAGCTGAAATCCAATTCTTTGGCCAGCTGGTGCAAAGAACTGACTCACTGGAAAAGAACCTGTTGCTGGGAAAGATTGAAGGCAGGAGGAGAAGGGGACGACAGAGGATGAGATGGTTGGATGGCATCACTGACTCAATGGACATGAGTTTGAACAAGCTCTGGGAGTTGGTGATGGACAGGGAAGCCTGGTGTGCTGCAGTTGTGGGGTCACAAAGAGTCGTACACGACTGAGCAACTGAACTGAACTGAACTAGAGAACTGACAGGCAAACCATCATATTGATAGCCAATGCCTAGTTTTATTCTCACTACTAGTTACAGGCTCTTCACCAACCAACCAAAGTGCTTAGCAGAATTGATGCCAAATAAGCTTTGCCTTTTACCTCTTCCTCCGCCTCTGCTCATACTGCTGATGGTCATTTGATGAGGGAGGGAGCCAAAGTGTGAGGAGGGAGGAAATAGTTACCAAATTCACTTTTAGAAATTTAGCAAGTACCTATTTTTCCTTCTTTATAAAAGGACCTCCACTGTCCATTCACTTTGATTCCATACTTCAATTTTCATATTTCCTCCTTCCTAGTTAATGCTGTATGAAGATTCAAAATCTATCCCTGGTTGACATTCCATACAAAATGCCTTGGGTAGTTTGAGAGCATTTCATTTTCAGCTCTTAGAGGCAGGACTGCTCATGTTCATCTAGAAATATATTCAGGAGGCAATCCCAGCACTACCATTTACTGGCAAGGTGATCTTGGGCATTTCATCTTCTGGGGCCCTAATTTCCTCAGGTATAAATACAGATGATATGAGTAGCTGCCTCGTGAGTTTGTTGTGAGGGTTAGATGGATAGACATAAAAAATTTAAGACACAGGAAGTGCTCCATGAGTGTTAGCTTTGGTTGGTATTGTCATCATTATCATTGTTTATTGCCTATCTCCCCCTGCCCAAAATAGAAATTTATTTGTATTCACTGATGTGGGCCCAGCACCTGGAACTTGGAATGGCACATAGTAGGTACTCAAAATACTTATTGAATGAATGAATAGACAGACGAACACATAGTAGCTCAGGAGACTTGGCTGCCCTTTTGCTTTTGCACCAGCTGTGCTTCTCCCTGGAGTGGGCCCCAGTACCAGTTCATCATTTAATGCCACACAAGACAGCAGCATGAAATGACAGGAGACTGGGACCCCTGGCCTCAGGTTCCTGAGACCCACTTCCTTATTGCTTGTCAGAAAATACCCTAGGGAAACTTAGGTGGATGCAATTTAGATTTTATATATAGCCATACTGCTCAGAACCAAGCATATTATATGTAAATCCAAAATTTGATTATCTAATCCATGATGGCTTAGATATGGGATGAAAAACCATAAAATAGCCATTTTAACATATGGTATTTAATATTTCTTGAGATTACTATATTATGGTTCTTAGTTGAATTCAAGGCCTAAGAGCCAAAGAGACTTTTAGTGGCTATCCCCTCAGATACACACACACACACACACACACACACACACACACATATCTTTTACTTAGCTTTATTCTTTTGAATTTTAAAACACTGGGAAACCTTCCCAAAGTGCATTTTCCAAAGGAAAATCTCCACCAAGAGCTCAAAGTGGTGCTAATCTAGTTAAGAAATACAACTCTTGGCAATTGTAGAATGAAGTCCTCTTGTTTTGCTTCTATTGCTGGATATAACTGTTCCCGTGAGTAAGTCTTTATTTCTACCCTGCACTTCACTGACTTCTTCCCTGAGTACTGAGTATTGAACTGTCTGTAAGAAGATACAGATGCCATTTGTGCTCACATTGCATAGAAGGGCAAGATCTAGCATAAGCTCTGGCATTTGCAGTTGGTGTTAAAGTAGTTTGATTGTATGAGCAATCATGGGGGCTTTCTTTGCATGTATACCATTAGCATTCCTGGAGTCCAAATAATCCTGGAGATAAAGTTATTTCAGGGCCCTGAGATCTACTGCGTTAGCAAATCCTTTTGCTTAACTTGAGAGCAAAGCTCAAGCATTGGAAAGAGGGTGTGTGGTACTTGCCCTGCCTCATCTTGGCCTCCTAGCCCTTTACTCATATCCTGTTGCTGTCAGTAGTACCCATGACCTCTTGAAACACTAGGAACTATCTAGACGCTATTTAGAGATTGAGAGCCATTGGTGGCAATTCTTTGGTGTGTATATGAACTACTTGCTCTTTGCTTAATGTTTCACTTCTCCTGTCATTTGAGAGATTTCCAGATGACATATGAGGGAGGAAAACAGAAAAATTGAGTATGTTAGTGTTTTATTTTTTTAATAATGACATTATACATTTAAAAAATTTTTAACAATTTTCAATTGGAACCACACTTCAAAGACTTTAATAGCTGCCCGCTATTTTTCTCTAGGACATCTAGAATTGTTGTAAAAAAATATGACCAAAATGGTTAAGACAGACTTTTCTTTCATTGTTGCTGGCAAATGTTAGCTCATTCCCAAGGTTTAAAAGCATTAGTTATTAGTTATAAATATAATTTTACAGTGATCTTTTAGTATGCTTGTCTCTGTTTACAATTAGTAGGAAACACTTGAGTTCTACTTCCAATATCTCCATCCTGGATTCTCAGAAAGTTACAGGTAAATATGCCTGGAGATATTTTTCTCTCATGGAAGGCATATACTTCTCTAGCTGAAAGTTGTTCTTGGCTAAAGACTCAGAGAAGATAAAATAACCTTGAGCAAGATATTCTTTGTTGGAAAACTTTGAGAATTGTGTGATTGTGTTCCACTCTCAAAACTGGGGCTTTGACAGCCTTGACAGGGACAAAGATATGTCAAAGGTCAATTGCAAAAACCTACACACCATGGAGAGATTGGGGCAACCCAAGAAATTGATAGGTGAAACAGAGAGATTTGGGACATACTCAGGGTTCCAACTTATTGAATAAATGTAACCTCAGGGGGAGCAGGTCAGTGGTAAAAAATCCACCACCAACACAGGAGATGCAGATTTGATCCTTGGGTTGGGAAGCTCCCCTGGAAGAAGAAATAGCAACCCTCTCCATTATTCTTGCCTGGAGAATTCCATGGGCAAAGGAGCCAGAGCCTGGCAGGCGACAGTCCATAGGGTTGCAAAGAGTCAAACATGACTGAGCATACAGGCACATAAGGGAGCAGGCATAGAATATAATTATAATGGAGCAAACATACAAATTAATTGGCTCTCCTAACACCACATATCTGAAGAGTGTGTCAACAAAAAGAGGATGCTCAGTATAGGGTTGTTATTTTGGCACATTTACCTAGCACTGTCAAAGGGGTGGTGCTAGTAGAAACCAAATCTGATAGACAAGAAAGTTCCAGTCACCAGAGAAGGGGATTTGGCTATAGAGCAGGACCTGGCCTAGATGAAATGGCCCTTAAGATATTCCTTTGTTCTGATCAGCTCTTCTGCCCATGAGTGAACATTCTGGTTAGTAATCTGGCTCCTGATATCTTGGTGATGTGAAAGGGCCTGACCTGGAAAGATTCACTGAGAGAGAGTAAACTAGCATCCCTGGTCATGCACCAGCCTTTTGGAAATCCCTCAGTGTGAGTTTCCCTCAGTGGATGCAAACAGTTCTGTAAGACCTCGCCAAGCACACATGCAGACTTGTAATGCAGAAGGGCATGGAGCAGCCAGCCTCCCAGGGATCCCTCATAGCTCATCACACCAGGAATGGCCCAGTCTAATCAGGCCTAATCAGATTACCAGGAGGGGAGACACTCTAGATAAAGCCTGGTCCGAGAGAAGTCTGACTGCTGTCCTTGGTTCTGATAGTTAGATAATGTTAGGAACTCTCAGAAGAATAGGACAGGGAACTATTGGTGGATCTGCTTTATAAACACATGATTTGTCACCAAGGAATTGGGTCAGAGATTCCATCATGGCTCACTTCACGGTGGGACATCAGCTTAGGTTGTTGAATACCTGTTTTTTCTGCTCAAGAATCAGACTGATTCTTGAATCTAAAAGATGGGTAGAAATACAAGAATGGATTAAGGATTTATCGAGTCTATTATATTTTTGTTTCTAGGAACTGGGAAGAAAAAAAAAAACAAACTTATGCACAAGAGACTTAATTAGCTCATTTAGAAACGTTTAGGGATAGAACTGGCCTCAGGCATAGCCTGACACTTGGGCTCAAATGATGTCACCAGATTTCTCTTGTCTCATCCATGTTGCCTCATATCTCATACAGATTCTCTCCTACTGAGGTCACAAAATGACAGCTACTCTTGATCCATTCCCAGCACATCAAATACATCAGAAGAGAGAAAGAATCTCTTTCACAGAGCCCTTGAATAGCTCCTCCATTATAGTTGGGTAACTTGTCTATCCCTGAACTTACCACTTGGAAATATGATTCTCTGGTTGGTCAGTGCCTGAGTCATTTGACCACCCGTGGAACTAAGGGTGTAATTGCCTTCATTAGAGAAGTACCTGGGAGGTGTCTGAGGAAGTCCTGTGTGATAAGGAGTATGTAACAGCCCACCTGCCCAATCAGCTAGCCCTGAGAATGACGTCACTAGGAGGCCATTGACCCAACGAGAGGATGGGAGCCAGCAGGCCCTTTCCCACCCCTTCACCCTTCCTTCCTCCCACCACATTGTGTTGCCCATCATAACTGTCACTATAGTTTTGCATTTTCTTCGTTAGTTATTCAATTTCACAAATGTGGATGGAACACCTATCACAAACCTAGAATTGTAGGAGGTATTAGAAGGGGGTAATCTATGGGTAGAAAGATAGAAGCACTTTCCACATGAACAGTTAGAGAAAAATGACTTTTTTATTTCTAATATAATAATGTAAAGTTGAACACATTGTGCACTTGTGCAACTTTTGCTTATACTTAGCCTAAGGCGTGGGGTTGACTGTCAGAATAATTAATGGTAAGGAAGGCATACCACTCATTTGCAAGAAAGCAATTTGTGTTTTCCAAATATTATTCCCTGATTAGGTAATTGAGTGCTGATAGCACTATTTTATATGTAAGGATATCGATATTCTATTACAAAGTACATCAAAAAGAGAATTATTTCAGGATCCAGAATACCTTTGGTTTTCAGTCTTACGTTTAGTTTAGTCTTATGTTCATCCATCTTTTTTCTTTTTAATTTAATTAGCTGAACTTTAGTTTTTAAGATGCAGTCAGGTAGCAACTTATTCAACATTCCTTGGATTTTTCTCAAGTATAAATCTGAGTTATTCTTCTCATCAGTGATTTCTGATTATCCTAAGGATCAATTCCAAACTCCTTAGCATGGTGCCAGACCTTTCATAATCATACCCCTGTTTACCTTTCCAGTCCCCTCTTTCATCTTCTATCCCAGTTTTCCCAGCTGTACCCCATATCATCCATTCTGAACTATTTACTGTTCCCCAGATGCACAAGTTCTCCCATCTCTCTGCCTTCTAACACGCTTTTCCTTTTGTCTACTCTTTTCTTTTGTCTACATTTTTCTGCTCTTTTGTTTTCCTATTCCCCAGCCATCTGTTACTCATCCAGCAGGTCTCAGTGAAGATGTCACCTGTTCCAGGAAGTCTTCCTTGACAATCTCTTGAGACTGGACTAAGCTTCTTTTTTTACTTCCTTATCTCCCTCCACTTTCCTTATCATGACCTTCATCTGCCTATGCTATTAAGTGCCTATTTGCCTCTAAATCTCTCTAACAAAACAAGAGTTGCATGAATTCCCAAATACAAGGAAAATAAAGTGTGCCCTATATTTTCACAGCTGTTCTCTGGGAGCTTAGTACAATAAATATTTTTTGAATGAATGAATAAATGAATGAAGAATGAGCCACTTATTATTTGTTGATTTCTTGTATTTCCTCAGAATTACAACCGCCCCCCTGTGATGGCATTGCCATCCCCATTGCAGTGAAATTCCTCCACAGAGGCAACAAGGAACTGTGCAGGAATATGTCCAACTACCTGTCCCTGGCTGCAATTACCAAGGCAGACCTCCTGGCTGATCACACAGAAGTTATAGTAAAGAGCATACTCCAAGGTATGGTGTAAAGGCTGAGCCTGGGGATGTGTTTTAGGATTTGTTTTAAAGTATTTTCATAAAGCAGCTATGGTTTGCGGGAAGTGAGACTTAAGTTTTGAGAGGTACATTGCATTCTCTGTTTTGCCACTAGGTGTCTGGAGGTAAGGTTACTTGAATTGGGTGAGTCTGTGTCTCTTCACCAGGCAGGTGAATTCTTTAAACTCCTTAGATGAGTTGTATGCCATTCCATTCTCCAGGGGATCTTCCTGATCCAGGGACTGAACCTGGGTCTCCTGTATTGCAGGCAGATTCTTTACCAGCTGAGCCTCCAGGGAGTCCCTTCTTTGTGCTTCTTTCCAACTCTATGGTCTCATTTGGAGGCTGTGTTTTCTGTGCCTCTGGTCACCTTGTCCAGCTACAAACTGTGCAGAACATGTCTGTACTGAGCGGACTGTGTTCCACTGCTCTCAGTGGCTGATGGAAAAGCTCATCATTTGAAGTTTTCCAAAAGTATGAGATGCCAAATGAAATACACCAGAGAATGTGTAAAGCCTTCTTAAGTGTGAATGTGATTTGGAACTGACTTGTAATTGTATTAAATACAATCATGGAGCATCAGATCAGGACATCTCTGTTAATGCTTTCATATTGGAATGAAAGAGATCAAGTTAGTCCAGTCAGAATATTCTCTTCTCTTGTGGTTTTTCCTTTGGTTTTAGATCTCTCAGAAACTTGTTTCTTTTGTGTGGTTTGGGATCAAAGAACAATATATGGTATGATTTGATATGTACTCAAATATCCCCAGCCTCAAATGTCTGAAGTCCTTGAGTATCTTGGCCCAGCTTTGACTGCCACATGTCCCACGTGCTCAAGTGAAGCATCAACTCTTTGGAAATGCTCCCACACCAAGTATTTCTGAAAGTCTCCAATATTCTCTTCTTGGTGCAGCAGAGTGTGGTGATGTCCACGTGCACCACCCTGAGCCCAGCAAACTCTGGGGCTGCTACCATGAAGATACCAGGAATGGACATGACCCCGTACTGCACTGCCTGGGATGGAAACCTCTGTCTCTTTGTGCTGCTGCTTCCCCTGAAATTTCAGAAGCCACCAGTCCTCAGTCCACTGTGGTAGCATGGGGCAGGATGCGGGATGGGGAAGAATACCTGTCTTTCTCCTTGGTGTCACGTTTCGGTAGAGAGCCAGAGAAAGCTTGCTTGGCTCCCAGTGTCAAAGTATGATACTGAGTTTGTTCCATTTTATCTAAAATTCTTTCTCTCTCCCCTGGGCTCAACTATTCACTCAAAGTCAGGCTCAGTTCAGTTCAGTCGCTCAGTCATGTCCAGCTCTTTGAAACCCCATGAATTGCAGCATGAAAGGCCTCCCTGTCCATCACCAATTCCTGGAGTTTACCCAAACTCATGTCCATCGAGTCGGTGATGCCATCCAGATTTCTCATCCTCTGTCGTCCCCTTCTCCTCCTGCCCCCAATCCCTCCCAGCATCAGGGTCTTTTCCAATGAGTCAACTCTTCGCATGAGGTGGCCAAAGTATTGAAGTTTCAGCCTCAGCATCAGTCCTTCCAATGAACATCCAGGACTGGTCTAGATGGACTGGTTGGATCTCCTTGCAGTCCAAGGGACTCTCAAGAGTCTTCTCCAACACCACAGTTCAAAAGCATCAATTCTTCGGCGCTCAGCCTTCTTCACAGTCCAACTCTCACATCCATACATGACCACTGGAAAAACCATAGCCTTGACTAGACGGACCTTTGTTGGCAAATAAATATCTCTGCTTTTGAATATGCTATCTAGGTTGGTCATAACTTTCCTTCCAAGGAGTAAGCGTCTTTTAATTTCATGGCTACAGTCACCACCTGCAGTGATTTTGGAGCCCAAAAATATAAAGTCTGACACTGTTTCACTGTTTCCCCATCTATTTCCCATGAAGTGATGGAACTGGATGCCATGATCTTTGTTTTCTGAATGTTGAGCTTTAAGCCAACTTTTTCACTCTCCTCTTTTACTTTCATCAAGAGGCTTTTTAGTTCCTCTTCACTTTCTGCCATAAGAGGTTATCTGCATATCTGCATAAGAGGTTATCTGCCATAAGAGGTTATCTGCATATCTGAGGTTATTGATATTTCTCCTGGCAATCTTGATTCCAGCTTGTGTTTCTTCCAGTCCAGTTTCTCATTATATTCTCTGCATATAAGTTAAATAAGCAGGGTGACAATATACAGCCTTGACATACTCCTTTTCCTATCTGGAACCAGTCTGTTGTTCCATGTCCAGTTCTAACTGTTGCTTCCTGACCTGCATACAGATTTCTCAAGAGGCAGGTCAAGCGGTCTGGTATTCCCATCTCTTTCAGAATTTTCCACAGTTTATTGTGATCCACACAGTCAAAGGCTTTGGCATAGTCAATAAAGCAGAAATAGATGTTTTTCTTGAATTCTCTTGCTTTTCCGATAATCCAGCGGATGTTGGCAATTTGATCTCTGGTTCCTCTGGCTTTTCTAAAACCAGCTTGAACATCTGGAATTTCACGGTTCACGTCTTGCTGAAGCCTGGCTTGGAGAATTTTGAGCATTACTTTACTAGCATGTGAGATGAGTGCAGTTGTTTGGTAGTTTGAGCATTCTTTGGAATTGCCTTTCTTTGGGATACGAATGAAAACTGACCTTTTCCAGTCCTGTGGCCACTGCTGAGTTTTCCAAATTTGCTGGTATATTGAGTGCAGCACTTTCACAGCATCATCTTTCAGGATTTGAAATAGCTCCACTGGAATTCCATCACCTCCGCTAGCTTTGTGATGCTTTCTAAGGCCCACTTGACTTCACATTCCAGGATGTCTGGCTCTGGGTGAGTGATCACACCATCATGATTATCTGGGTCGTAAAGATCTTTTTTGTACAGTCAGGCTAGTAACACATTAATCCTCAGTTCTCAAAATACCTATGGCCCACCACGGACTAATGTACCAGACAGTCCCAAGAAGAATTCTTAGTATCCACCCCTAGCCCCATACATCTGACCAGCCAGCCTCGTGGTCTGCCAGATGCATCTGCCTAAACCCCAGCCGTGACAGTGGAGGTTTATCACTCCACCTGCACTCCCTTCTGAAGACTTATTGATATTTCTAGTACATATTATTAACTTCTGATTTTCTTTAGCTACAAGATTGAATTGCTCATTTCTCTTTATACATGATCTTAAATTTTCTAGAAGTCTAAGAAGGCAATTATGCTTTTTTCATCACCTTGGATACATATTTGGTACAGATTTTATAAGAATTACAAACACTTATACATGCCACACATTTTAAAACCATGGTAGTTAGACTTGCAAGTAACTGATTTATAAGGGGAAAACATTAAATTGTCTCTCTGTAGCAGCCAAGAACTTAGCTCATGTATTTGTTTTTTTAGTTTTTTTGAAATGCACTTTCAATGACAAAGAAATCTTTTGAAACACAAAATACACTTTCTGAGTTCATGGCAAGTATTTGAAATAAACAAATGATTTAGTTGATTTTATCCGGCACTATGCAAACCATCATAAAATAAATGATAATTTAACCTATGAAAGGTTGGGACTAAATATTTCAGGGTTAGTGCTTTAGGACTGATGTGTCTGTAAGATACTGCAGTCACTCACACAAGCCTATCAGACTTTGAGTTGCAAAACAGAAGGGATCTTGGTGTCTCTGAGTAGTAAGTTTCCTGCTTTGCAAATCTGTGTGTGTATGCCCTGCTAAACATTGGCGTTTCTTAGTTTTCTCCCCTTTAGATCTTCCTCTTTGATTCATATTATCCTAATCCTTATTCTCCCATTTTTATACTTATGCAGAAAATGCTAAAGTGTTAGTTGTTTGATTTGATCTGAGTTTTCATAAAACTAGAATTATAAAATTGAGTTACCCAGAAAGTGCCTGAATTCCTACCGATTGTCATCCATTCAGTGTAACAATAATAACTGTAATAACAGTAATAACTACAATGACTAGAATTTATTTCATGCTACCTTTATGCCAAATGCCGAACTAAGCATTTTATACCAATTAAGTCATTTAATCCCCACAAGAATTCCTTAACCAAAGTCCTATTATTATCCCACTTACCAATTAGTTATATTTTAAATAACAGAAGCCCACGTATAAATAGTTTGATGATGAAAAAGAGGAAGAGAAGGAGGAGGAATCCCTTATTGGCACACATGACTAAAAAAATGCACTAGTATATCAGACTTCCCATGTGGCTTGATTCAGGACTCAAATGTCATTACTCAGTTCTGCTTCCTGTGGACTGGTTTCACTTTCATGCTTCATGTAATGGGCCTCTCTATCTTCCACTCACACTAGCATGAATACCAGTGAAGAAAAAGAAATTCCATATCTCTGTTTGACCTGACACGGGCCATATGCCCATTTATAAACCAATCCATTATTGTTGCAGGGGGATACCATACTTCAGCTGGCCAGACTTGGGTATGAGCCACCTCAGAGCAGGAGTTTGTAGTAAACTGCAGCAGAACCACATGAATGGGGAGTAGATAACCCCCAAGTCCATGCCTGTTGCTAACAGTGCTGTAAATTAATACTGGGCAAGCCTTATATCCCTGGATTGGGAGGATCCCTGGAGAAGGACATGGCAACCCACTCCAATATTCTTGCCTAGAGAATCCCATGACAGAGGAGCCTGGTGGGCTACAGTCCATAGGATCACAAAGCATCAGACACAACTGAAGCGACTTAGTAGCAGCAGCAGCTGTAGCAGCAGCAAGCCTTATATAAAAGTTTGCTTTTATTCCCTTAGACTTCTTAAGAGATTCAGTTCATTGCTTTGGCATGCCAAGATCTAACTGATAATGATCCTTCCATTTCAGTATAACTGCAATTCTTCCAAAGTTCTTTCTGTCTGTAAATTTTATGAACAGAACCATTCTACCTTCTTTTTAAAACACTATTGAAAAGGTACGTCCGATGCGCCAGCATTCTTGCCTGGAGAATTCCATGGACAGCAGAGCCTGGAGGCCCATCAGGTCTCAGAGAGTTGGACATGACTGTTAGTTGCCTAGTTGTGTCAAACTCTTTGTGACCCCATGGACTGTAGCCCACCAGGCTCCTCTGTCCATGGAATTCTCCAGGCAAGAATACTGGAGTGGGTAGGCATTCCCTTCTTCAGGGCATCTTTCCAACCCAGGTATCGAACCAGGGTTTACTGCTTTGCAGGTGATTCTTTACCATCTGAGCCACAAGGGAAGCCCAAATCAATCATAAGAGACTATCAGATGGGCTTAAATATTTATCCCTGAAGGCTAGTTCCAAGCCAGTTTTTTTCTACTTCTCATTATTAATGATTATATATAAGTTATACTGTTTACTTTTACATTAAATATAACTACAAATTCATTTATTTAAATTCCTTAGATCTATTTGCCTGTTCTGTGTTCTTTGAATTCTCCCAGTGAAAAGGAAATTGTGAAAGTCCTTGGAGAGAGAATTAAAAGCATGACCAGAATGTTGTCTTTATTTGTGCTTGAGAGCTAAGGAGATAGAAAACCTGAATGTCCCTGTATCAAATAATTCTATCAGTATTTTTAATTCAGCCCACCAAAAAAAAAAAAAGGTTATCACATTTAGTACTATATGCAAATTAGAACAAATTTGAAAGGAGTGATTACAGTCTTATCTAAACTTTTTCATGTAATTGAAAAAGAAGTACATTCTCCAACTAATTCTATAAGGCAGGCATGAAAGTGAAAGTCCCTCAGTTGGGTTTGATTTTTTTCTACCCCATGGACTGTACAGTCTGTGGAATTCTCCAGGCCAGGATACTGGAGTGGGTAGCCTTTCCTTTCTCCATGGGATTTTCTCAACCCAGAGATCATACCCAGGTCTCCCATATTGCAGGCAGATTCTTTACCAGCTAAGCCACAAGGAAATAAGGCAGGTTTAGCAGTGATATCAATACCAAAAGACAATATAGGAAAGAAAAATAAAGACTCACTTAATTACAAACATAGATGCACATATCATAAATAAAAATTTTAGGAAAATAGTTCTAGCAGTGCATAAAGAAAATAATTCTTAACATTCATTGAGTTCTTGCTCTGTACCCGGTTCAGTTCAGTTCAGTCACTCAGTTGTGTCCGACTCTTTGCAGCCCCGTGGACTGCAGCACACCAGGCCTCCCTGTCCATCACCAACTCCCAGAATTTACTCAAACTCGTGTCCATTGAGTCAGTGACTCCATCCAACCACCTCATCCTCTGTCGCCCCCTTCTCTTCCTGCCTTCAATCATTCCCAGCATCAGGGTCTTTCAAATGAGTCAGTTCTTTGCATCAGGTAGCCAAATAATTGGAGCTTCAGCTTCAGCATCAGTCCTTCCAATGAATATTCAGGACTTATTTCCTTTAGAATGATCTGGTTGGATCTCCTTGCAGTCCAAGGGACTCTCAAGAGTCTCCTCCAGCACCACAGTTCAAAAGCATCACTTCTTTGGCACTCAGCTTTCTGTATAGTCCAACTCTCACATCCATACATGACTACTGGAAAAACCATAGCCTTGACTAGATGGACCTTTGTTGGCAAAGTAATGTCTCTACTTTTTAATATGCTGTCTAGATTGGTCATAGCTTTTCTTCCAAGGAGTAAGCGTCTTTTGGTTTCATGGCTGCAGTCACCATCTACAGTGATTGTGAAGCCAAAAAATAAAAATAAAAAATAAATAAAGTCTGTCACTGTTTCCACTGTTTCCCTGCTTATTTGCCATGGAGTGATGGGACTGGATGCCATGATCTTCGTTTTCTGAATGTTGAGCTTTAAGCCGTCCTTTTCACTTTCCTCTTTCACTTTCAAGAGGCTCTTCAGTTCTTCTTTGCTTTCTGCCATAAGAGTGATGTCATCTGCATATCTGAGGTTATTGATATTTCTCCCAGCAATCTTGATTGAGCTTGTGCTTCATCCAGTCCAGCATTTCTCATGATGCACTCTGCATAGAAGTTAAATAAGCAGGGTGACAATATACGCCTTGATGTACTCCTTTCCCAATTTGAAACCACTCTGTTATTCCATTGTTCCATGTCCAGTTCTAACTGTTGCTTCTTGACCTGCATACAGATTTCTCAAGAGGCAGATCAGATGGTCTGGTATTCCCATCTCTTGAAGAATTTTCCACAGTTTGTTGTGATCCATACAGTCAAAGGCTGTAGAATAGTCAATAAAGCAGAAGTAAATGTTTTTCTGGAACTCTCCTGCTTTTTCATGATCCAACGGATGTTGGTAATTTGGTCTCTAGTTCCTCTGCCTTTTCTAAATCCAGTTTGAACATCTGGAAGTTCATGGTTTATGTATTGTTGAAGCCTGGCTTGGAGAATTTTGAGCATTACTTTACTAGCATGTGAGATGAGTGCAATTGTGTGGTAGTTTGAGCATTCTTTGGAATTGCCTTTCTTTGGGATTGGAATGAAAACTGACCTTTTCCAGTCCTGTGGCCACTGCTGAGTTTTCCAAATTTGCTGGCATATTGAGTGCAGCACTTTCACAGCATCATCTTTCAGGATTTGAAATAGCTCCACTGGAATTCCATCACCTCCACTAGCTTTGTTCGTAGTGATGTTTTCTAAGTCCCACTTGACTTCACATTCCAGGATGTCTGGCTCTAGGTGAGTGATCACACCATTGTGATTATCTGGGTTGTGAAGATCTTTTTTGTATAGTTCTGTGTATTCTTGCCACCTCTTCTTAATATCTTCTGCTTCTGTTAGGTCTATACCATTTCTGTCCTTTATCGAGCCCATCTTTGCATGAAATGTTCCCTTGGTATCTCTAATTTTCTTGAAGAGATCTCTAGTCTTTCCCATCTGTTGTTTTCCTCTATTTCTTTGCATTGATCACTGAGGAGGGCTTTCTTGTGTCTCCTTGCTAGTCTTTGGAAATCTGCATTCAAATGGGTGTATCTTTCCTTTTCTCCTTTGCTTTTCACTTCTCTTCTTTTCACAGCTATTTGTAACGCCTCCTCAGACAACCGTTTTGGCTTTTTGCACTTCTTTTCTTGGGAATGGTCTCAATCCCTGCCTCCTGTACAATGTCACGAACCTCCATCCCTAGTTCTGTACATGGTACTAGCCTTTTAACATAATTCTCCTAACAGCTTATGAGGGAGGAACTGTTGTGATCCTCACTTTATAAAAGTTAAGTTATCCCAGGAAGAATGCAACCTAAGCATTTTGGAGAGCTTTCTGACACTGATTAAGAGGATATAATATGGATATAATAATTATTACATATATTATATATAATTAAGGTTATAGTTAAGAAATATATATATATATATAGGTTTCCCAGGTGGTGCTAGTGGTAAAGAACCCACCTGCCAATGCAGGAGACATAAGAGACTCGGGTTCCATTCCTGGATTCGAAAGATCCTTTGGAGGAGGGCATGACAACCCACTCCAGTATTCTTGACTGGAGAATCCCATGGTCAGAGGAACCTGATGGGCTACACAGTCCATAGAGTTGCAAAGAATCGGACATTACTGAAGTGACTTAACACACACACATATACACACACTCTCCTTTTGTAAAATTCCAAGTCTGTTGATGATTTAAAAAAAAAAAAAAAACAACCTCTCAGCAAATTAGCAATAGAAGGAAATATCCTTAATCTAATAAAGGATATCTACAAAAACGTACAACTGAAATCATACTTAAGGGGGAAATGTTGAATGCTTCCCTTACTGAATTAATAATAAGATAAGGATATCCCTTGGGTGGTTATTAAAAACATGTTTTCTGCTTAAATCATATAAGGTAATTTAATATTTTATAACATTAGAACCTTTTCAGAGTGGAAGATTTGTTTTTCAGAAGTCATGAATAATTCTTAAAACTTGTTCTTTGCCATGTGAAGATGCTTTGTTAAACCTGTCCAGTGTTGCAATATGAAAGCACAATGAATGCTTAGTGCAGCATGAATTAGCATATCTTTCACCTAGGAAGCTGACAATATAATTGGTGACCCCTGAAATAAGGGTATCTCAACTGTAACAGATTATTTGAGAGTCTAGAGGAAATCCTTCCCAAATTTTGATTTGGAACTCTGTAAGGCAATCCATATCACTACTATCAAAACTAAAAGTGTGCAGTGACATCCTTTCCTCTGCATTTCTGAATCAGAGGTCAAAATAAGGAAATATGCCTCTCTGTCAATATGTGTTTTACATAGTCCTCTGGCGCTAATCACAAGATGACCTCAAATGATTTGAAACTTAAGTAGAAAGTCTTTGGAAAGAAATACACTCTTGTCTCAGCAAGAGTCCAAATTCCTTTCTGACTTCTTGGCAATAGCTTGGAAAAGACTGTCTAGTTAATTATGATAAATTCACCTTATTTCTTTCTCAATGTGAGACCAGATTCAAACCACTGATTGGTAAGCTATCTCAGAAAAATGGAGATAGAAAATTGACCTCCCATTTACTGTGGCAGTAATAATATGTACCAGATAGGGTGGGTATGGGCCTTAAATAGATAGAGCCATTATACTTTGCCCAGTGCCTGGCACGCAGGTCATCAGCGGTTACCATGATTCTTCTTTTTATTGCCATCATCATAGTCATCATCATTGTTATTGTCGTCACTGTCTGTCATATACCAGGCCCATATTAAAAAATTAAAGGTAAATTCATAATCATTTGTGGAGTTCTGTAATCTCTGGGGAGATGCTTAGCCATTAAAAATTCATGATACAATTATTTTTCAAGGAAAAGGTTTTAAGTTCACTGCGTTACAGCTTGTTGAGGAAAAAATTGTATTAATCAAATATTGTAGAAAACAGGCTACTAAAATAATTCTCATTAAGAATATTCAACCTGAACATTAATACATATAAGGAAATATTAAATTTTATGCTATAAAAGTCCGTACAAATGTAGATCAAGAAATAGAGAAACATCTTGAATTAGAAAAGAATGTTTTCTGAATTGTTAGCCAGGTCTTGGACCTGATGCATGTCAGAGTTTGCACCTTCTTGACTTCACCAGCAGATGTTGCTGTAAAGTAGAATAAAGCCGACACAGTTATGAACATCCATGGGCAAGCTCTGAGAGTAACTTACCCACAGTGGAAAGGAATCTTTGTATTTGTTTGTTTCAATTTTTGTTCACTTATTTTCTGTTAAATCCACTGGGAACAACTTGGAAAAACATTTTTATGGTAACTATTTCATTTCAAAAATTATTTCAGGGTTTATAAAACATTTTTAGATACATTATCTCTCATTATATTATTTTTATAATACCCCTTCAGCAAGTTAGGCAAGTGCTGTTATCCCCAATTTCTTGGCTGACTTAAGACTTATAAAGATCAATTGGCAGGCCAACGTCATCTAGTTAGTGAGTAATAATGCTAGGATCTGAATGTTGTGTTCCTGACCCCAAGCCCAAGAAGCTTTCTTCTATACTCTGGATTTATAAAACAGAATACAAGGATCATCAATCTGAGTTTTCAAGTTCACTGAATCAAGGAATATATAAGTGAACACACACAATTACTTTGACCAAGATTTTTAACTTTTTGAGTGCTATTTCTTAGTAGCTACAATACAGCTCTTAGTTAGCGTCTCAAACGGAGAAGGCAATGGCACCCCACTCCAGTACTCTTGCCTGGAAAATCCCATGGATGGAGGAACCTGGAAGGCTGCAGTCCATGGGGTTGCTGAGGGTTGGACCCAACTGAACGACTTCACTTTCACGCACTGGAGAAGGAAATGGCAACCCACTCCAGTGTTCTTGCCTGGAGAGTCCCAGGGACGGGGGAGCCTGGTGGGCTGCCATCTATGGGGTTGCACAGAGTTGGACACAACTGAAGCGACTTAGCAGCAGCAGCAGCTTCTCAAAGAAGTTTCTAATATAAAATTTAATAAGAGATAAAATAAAAATCAATTATAATTTCTTCTTTGTTTGATAATCTGTTTATTTAGGTGAAGTTAATTGAGTATAATAAATACCTAGCTCTAAGATTCTGTAATGTATACTTAATAGCCAACTGTTCTGGACATATTTTAAGGAATTAATACTTGATTAAAAGCTAACTCATGCACATCAAAGGAAACTGTAACAAGGTAAAAAGATAACCCTCAGAATGGAAGAAAATAATTTCAAATGAAGCAACTGACAAAGGAGTAATCTCCAAAATATACACGCAGCTCATGCAGCTCAATATCAGAAAACAAGCCAATCAAAAAATGGGCAGAGGACCTAAACAGACATTGCTTCAAAGAAGATATATAGATGGCCAACAAACACATGAAAAAATGCTCAACATCGCTACTTATTAGAGAAATGCAAATCAAAACTACAGTGAGGTATCACCACACACAGGTCAGAATGGCCATCAGCAAAAAATCTACAAACAATCAATGCTAAAGAGGATGTGGAGAAAAGGGAACCCTCTTGTACTGTTGGTGAGAATATAAACTGATACAGTCACTATGGAGAACGGTATGAAGATTCCTTTAAAAACTAGGAATACAACTATCATATGACCCAGCAGTTCCACTAATGGGCATATACCTAAGAAAACCATAATTGAAAAAGACACATGTATCCTAATGCTCATTGCAGCACTGTTTACAATAACCAGGACTTGGAAGCAACCTAGATGTCCATTGAGAGATGAATGGATAAAGAAGTTGTGGTACAAATTGTCCACAATATACAATATATGCAATATATGTTGTATAAAATGTTACCAAGCCATAAAAAGGAATGAATTTGAGTCAGTTCAAATGAGGTGGATGAACCTAGAGCATGTTATACAGAGTAAAGTAAGTCAGAGAAAAACAAAAATAGTATTTTAATGCATATATATATATATATATATATATAATCTAAAAGAATGGCACAGATGGTCCTATTTGCAGAGCAGGAGCAGAGATGCAGATGTGGAGGACCGTCCTGTGGACACAGAGGGGAAGGGGAGGGTGAGACAAACCTAGAGAGTAGCACTGATGTTCATACACTACTTTGTGTAAAATAAATACCTAATGGGAGGCTGCTGTACAACACAGGGAGCCCAGTATGCTGCTCTGTGATGACCTAGAGGGACGGGATGGGGGCGGGGATGGGAAGGAAGAGGTAATATACACTTATACCTGATTCTTGTTGTTGTTGTACAGCAGAAACCAATGCAACATTGTAAAGCAATTATCCTCCAGTTAAAAAAATTTTTTAAAGCCGACTCACATTGCAACAGACAAGGAAAGTATATCAGCTCTATCTTGGAAGTTACTATCTGCAAAAATGTTGCTCTACTGCTGTACATATATATGTACTAGAGTGGCAAAATGGCAAACTGTCACAGTTTGTCTGGGACTGAAAGATTTCCTGGGACTCTCAGTACTAAACTGGGTTGTTCCTAGGCAAACCAGGACAGTTGGTCACTCTAGCATACACACATAATGTTTTATATTTTGTAAGTGTAATGTATTATGTATTAATTATACACATATTTTTCTCTGAATAACGTGCATGATTCTTTTACTGTGCTATAATAAGATGCTCTCAGTAACCATCCTGGTGAGTGATTTTTTGCCAATGTGCTAGACTAAAGGAGCATGCTGATATTTCTTTTTAGATACTTTATCTCAGTTTCACACATTTCTTACTTCCTCCTTTTCTTGACACTATAAAATTCATTAAATACTATTAGTGTAAAGAAAAAGTTAGCCAGCTTCCTGAAATTTGTAAAATGTATTTTGTACAGGTAGTCTATCAGTATTATGAAGGAGTAAAGTGCCTGATCTTCTTTAGTAAAAAGAAAAATTGCTCCACTGGATCAGGATTAGATTAAGTAGTCAACCAATAGTGGACTGAAGAAGATAAATGTATATGTGTATTTTTTTTTTTTTTTTGGTACAGGGACAGGCAGCCTAGGGCTGTCAAGACAGGAACACAATGTTAAAGACCTAAGCTTATCCTATATTGTTGTGCTAAACTAAGACGTTTGCTGAAATTCTAGCCATTTCTACCATATTCCAATCAATCAATTCCTTTTGATAGAGGAAGAGATAGGGAATCACATTCAGTAGTTCACCATCATCCAGAATATAGTCATTTGACCACATCTAGTTTTGCACTTGATACTGGAAAATAAAAACTTTCTACAAGTGGCCATACATACCATTAAAAAATCAGAATTCTGTTTCTTAGGTAAAAGAGGGAAAATAGATAGAGGGAACAATTGGAAGACTTTAAAATACTTATTCAGACTGAGTGTAGATGAAATTTCTACTTTTGTAACCCAGTGGTTGCTTTATTTTTTCCAGTTTGTTTCTTCTCTGCCTTCAACATGTTATTCCTGTTAGAAATTTAAAAGTTCCCTTACATTTAACTTTCTCCACATATCCAGTATCTGCATATGAGTTTGCATACCTCTTGGCCGGCATCATTTAGGGTCTCTTAAACAGTTGTAATTCATGATCCAATGTGGAAAGGAATTGAAAGCATGCTTAACTCTGCTGAAGGTTTGGTCAAGTATTTCCTCCTCTAGCATTTGGAGTCATATAGACAGTGGCTAATCAGGGACTTGCATATGACCATTGTGCCTGAAATCTTGAAACATGTAATCTCCAGGGGTCTGAGACTGACTTTGTGACCTTAAACTTGGGAATGATTTCCTTTGAGACATTTCAGCCTGGTTTTGTGAGTCTCACAAGAAGGGTGAAGCTATGCAAATACCTTGAATATCTTCAAAGATTCCTAGATTTATAGAATTTCACTGCTGAAAGATACTACATGTTCAACCCCCTCCTTTTAATGAAAAATTCCAGACTTAAGTAACCTAAGGTCTAGCCTGTTTAGTCTCTAAGTCCTATCCAACTCTTTTGCGACCCCATAGACTACATAGCTCGCCACACTGCTCTGTCCATGGGATTTCCCAGGCATGAATACTGGAGTGGGTTGCCATTCTGCAGGGGATTGTCTTCTGCATTTGCAGGCAGATTCCTTACCACTGAGCCCCCAGAGAAGACCAAGCTAGTTCATTACAAAATGTGGTTTAATAATTACTACTGGTTCTCTTCTCCAAACCTCATGAACAGGAGATGACTTGTGGTTGTTCAGGCCCTATCTTTATGCAGACACATCATCACCATGGTTCTACTATGTTCCCTACTGACGTTCAAAGTGGCTTTGAGATGTTGCACTGTCAGCCCTTGCATGGCCTCCACAGGAGGAGAACATTAGTGTGGTAGGGAGTTATATCCCCGTGTACAGGATGATGGGCCTTGATTGTCCTCTCCTTTATGCATAAGTAAGAGAATGGGATATGTGTTAAGGGCAGAAGTCATTGTTTCTTTTCCACATTTTTAGATCTCCCTTATAATAGTCCTGTGCATCCCAGGTGGCTCAGTGTTAAAGAATCCACCTTCCAATGCAGGATACTCTGGTTCAGTCCCTGAGTGGGGAAGATCCCTTGGAGAAGGAAGTAGCAGTCTATTCCAGTATTCTTGCCTGGGAAATCTCATGGACAGAGGAGCCTGGTGGGCTACAGTCGCTGGGGTCACAAAAGAGTCAGTCAGGCTTAGTGACTAAATAACAACCACAATAAGAATCTTCAGTCATCTCTTGCAGGCATCATGTAAATCTGAGAACTTTGATAATTCATACTTTCTTTCCATATATACATGGGACAGAAAGTTGTGTATGTTCACAGCATTATCAAGTTGGAAGGGATCATTTCTTCAATTCCTTGATTTCTCAGCTGAGAAAACTAAAACCCAGTGAGATGAATTGACTTAGCTAAGATCATCTTTCTTGCTTATGACGTATAGAAACAACGTTTAAAACAATTCTATAATTTGTTTCTAACAATATTGTTGTTGTTCAGTCACTAAGTTGTGTCCTACTCTTTTGTGACCCCATGAACTGTAGCCCGCCAGGCTCCTTAGTCCATGGGATATTGGCAAGAATATTGGCAAGAATATTGGCAAGAATATTGGAGTGGGTTGCCATTTCCTTCTCCACAGGATCTTCCAACTCAGGAATCAAACCCAAGTCTCCTGCATTGCAGGCATATTCTTTACCACTAAGCCACCAGGGAAGCACCTCTAACAATACTAACCATTACTATTTACATAGTAGATTAGCATCTGAAAACTAGTGTTTGCTTTAGATTAAAAAAAAAAAAATGAGAAATGTGGATTTCTTCCAGACATTTAAAATATATACTTAGATGACATGGACTAGTTTTATAAAATATTTTATTTACAGTAGAGCTTTACAAAAATAGTCTTAATAAAATTAATACAAAACCATTTTACAATATAACTTATATAACTATCTCCTCAAAAAAATGACATTTGATTATAACACATAAACGACATTTGTATTTGTTAAGTCACATTGTAATATAAATATGCTTAATCATCATTTTTTCATAATAAGGCATATGCCAATGAAAAACAAATTTTATTATCCTTCCAATGTAAAATTTATCTCTGGCCAAAATGAAATTCACCAAAGAAAAGTAAAACAATTGTCCTTCTGTTCATTCATACACTCCTTTTAAATTACTGGAGAGTTTATCTGACAAAGACATAGCATTAATCTGAAAGCACCATGGCATAAAATCTAGTAACAATATTCCCAAAAGCCTTCTCCAATGTCTCCCTTTCAACTGTTTACTCAGTATTTTGCCAAGATAAATAAAGATTGATCTCAATTCTGTCCTTCATTACTCTCAAGTGTTCTTAATATGCATTCAGGTTTTTAGACCTTCCCAACTGGCGTATGTTTCAGATGCGAGTTTATTTCTTTGGCTTCAGGTAGAGTTTCGCAGGCCTTAAGAAACATACTGTGCTCCTCCGTGGGGCTGAATCTCTGTGACTCCCCACCCAACCACATTGCCCCGGATGTGACAGGACTCTGCTCCTCCAGCCCCTCTTATCTCTTCGTTGCTGAGAACACCATCCCAGATATTGAAGCCTGTGAGTCTGCCAGAGAAGGCTAATGTTTCATCAAAGCCACCACCCACGCAGCAGCCATTCTTTTCTTGCCCAATCTGCAGAATTCCTCCCTCAGGAACAACGTGACCTGTGGCCATATCAACAGCGGTGGCCACCAAGTCACCATTTACCCACAAGGCCATGTGCCCTTTCTTTGAATTCCAGGTGCTGCACAGATGGGTCCATGTTCCTAGGGAAATCACAGCATCAGCGACCAGTCTGTTTCCTCTCCACCCACCACAAGCACTATGGACCGATAGCTGAGGTACAGCTGGATCTCATATGGATTCCTCTTTGTGCCATAGGAAAACAGGACTGTTTTGTTTAATACTTCTGTGGCTTTGACCCAAATGCAGGCACTGAAAGTCTCAAGTTTCATTGGTGTCACCGGATGCACGCTTGCAAAAATCTTCTTGGAACGCATTGGGAATAAAATGGCTGTTTCACAACCTAGAGTGGCAAGAAAGTAAGAGTATGAGAGAAAATACAAATTCATTTTGAAATGATTCTGGCAGTTAGATATTTTAGGATGGGCCTTTTAATGACTACAACTGAAAACTATATACAGCAGTATGTTATGACTTGAGGGGCCCAAGTGTAATCTCTATAGTGCAAAGAAAACAGGAATAAGGAAATCCAACTGTCTCATTAAGGGAAACATTTAAATGGAAAAGAAGGCACACAGAGAAATAGTGAAACTAGGCTCAAACTTGGGCACTTGACCACCTGATGATAAGCGCTGACTCACTGGAAAAGACCCTGAGGCTGGGAAAGGTTGAGAACAGGGGGTGAAGGGAGTGACAGAGGATGAGATGGTTGGATGGCATCGTTGACTCAACGGACATGATTTTGAGCAAACTCTGGGAGATAACGAAGGACAGGGAAGTCCGGTGTGCTGCAGTCCATGGGGTTGCAAAGAGTTGGACATGACTTAGCAACTGAACAACAACAGTTCTGGCTGCAGGAGCCACAACCCTAACCAGCACACTGCACTGCCTCTTAGTGGTAGAACCCCTGGATTTGGCTACAAGAACTGGAATTCAGTTTGTTTTACTACTAGCAAGCTGTATAGCTTTTGATGAGCCCCACAATCTCTCTAGGCTTAACAGTTATCTGTCAAAGGCTCTTCCCTTCTCTTTCTAAATTCTGCAAGTCTGTAAGCAACAAGTATGTAACATTTGAGAAGAGCTTTGTAGACCAAGAGTGAGAGAGTAAAGTTGCTCAGTCCTGTTCACTCTTTGTGACCCATGGACTGTAGCCTACCAGGCTCCTCTGTCCCCTGAATTTTCCAGGCAAGAGTAGTGGAGTGGGTTGTCATTTCCTTCTCCAGGAGATCTTCCCCACCCAGGGATCAAACCCATGTCTCCCACATTGCAAGCAGAAACTTTACCCTCTGACCTACCAGGGAATACTTTGTAGACCAAAGATATGCTTAAAAATTCTCACTTTGTCCAAATGCTTACAAGTACTATGTAAGCCCTAACAGAAAATCTTTAAGGAAGAGTGAATTCTTCTAAGGGGCTGGATGGAGGACATATTTCCACTAAAACACAGTTAGAAGGAGACTTTCAAACATGAGAGGTGGGAGCTCCCACCTCTCCATCTCCAGGTCACATGGCCAGTCAGGGGGCTGCAGATGCTGAAGTGAAGACCTTTCAGGTGTCTCTGGGAAATAATATGCTAAAAGCTTTAATAAGTGAGCTCTACCTTGTGCTGAACTCAAATATAAACATATAAAAGACCAATTAAAAAATTTTTTTAAAATCTGTTAGGGCTTGGAGAAGGAAATGGCAACCCAGTCCAGTATATTCTTGTCTGGGAAATCTCATGGACAGAGAAGCCTGGTGGTCTACAGTACATGGAGTCGCAAAAGAGTTGCATATGACTTAGCGACTAAACAACAGCAAAAATTAGGGCTAAGTGTTCACTTTATAACAACCTTTTAAAGAAGATTTACCATAAGATAGCTTTAAAAAGCAAATTCCCAGAGCATTTGAAGACTAAGTGGTAAATAAGACTTGCAGGAACCAAATGTCCATATGTAGTGTGATAAACTGAGTTAACCATCTACAAGTGGCTGAGAGGTGGGCTCCAACCCAGAAAAATTAAGCAGATGGACCTTATCCTTTTGAAATAGTCAAATAAGATTTTGAGGTTCAGAAAATCCTATAAAAGTAACCATTACACTAAAGCACAAAATTGGTCCTGCCAATTTTAATACTTTGGTATTAACTTTTTCCCTGAATAATTTGAATTTCTAAAGATTTTTAAAATCAATTTTTAATGAGGCATTGATTCTTTTTGAAAATGAAATTGGTAGATGCATACTTTTCTAGCTGTTATTTAAATAAAACATAGATCATGGAACAAAAGATCACCATATGCTTGGGCATTTTAGATATTGTCTAATGTTTCAGTAAAACAGTGTTCAGAGAGAGCGCCTACTGCAATCTAATTAACTGATTTCCTGTTTAAATAAGCCCAGTCAGTCAGGATTGCATTCCAAAGCTTTCCTTGATTGCCTCTCAGAGACACAGCTTCCCCTCTAGGCTGCACTGGTTATGTAAGTTCAATGAGTAGAATTTCATGTTGGCAAGTTTTTTCTGTGGCTTCTTTTGGGGGTCGGTGATTGAGACCCTTGATATGGCTTTAAAATGTCAGAAACTCTCTCATGAAATGGCTTTTAACTAATAGGTTTTTTCTGATTATATTATCAAAGACCAAACAGAATTAAAACCAGGTTCTTAAGAGGCTGACAACAGAATGATTAGGAATCCCTTAGGAGCCAAGCTGGCAGGAAACCAAGAGAGGAAAAATCAAAGCATGTGGGTAAATGTATGAATGGATGTAATAAGAATTAACAAAAAATAAATAAAATAAAAATTTTAAAAAAGAATTAAAACTTTTGAATTCAGAAATACATCCTTCTTCTGCTCTAACTGGTATGCAGAGGTGGAAGTGAAAGTTAGCATAACTCTTCAGTTTTCCCAGTACATGATATGTACAGTGATTTTACATGGTTTGCAAAGGACAAGAAATTTCATCCATTAAAACTGCCAGAGAATTATAGTTTGTCCTGTTACTTACAGTAAGGATCTATTGTATGTTTATTTTATGATTTTCCCCCCTCTGAAGTCCTACTTTAAAAAAACATGCTCTATACTGATAAACAGTCCTCAATTATTTAGGAAAGACTGGTATTTTGGTATAATATCTGCAATTTTAAATGAAATATGCTCTCACATTTGCTTCATTCTGCCTCCTACCCCATATAGTAAGAGTTGCTTTTTGGATGTAAAGAAGGGTGTAATTGTTTTCTGTTCATAAGTTGCTTATGAACAAGGAAAAGTGTATGTTATATTTTCTTACCTAGAACACGGATTTTCTAATATAACCCACAAATGATTGTTATAGCACCATTTCTTAGAAAGTCTGACTTTTTATAAAGGAGTGTTCTTCGCTCCAAACCTTCTCTATATTTCCTTGAGACATCTTTAAAATGTTCTATTTCAGGCCCACATATGTGTGGAAGTTCACTAGTATCACATGGGACTTTGACAGGTTGCATCTGGTTTGAACTGCTTCTCTTCTGTTTCACCCTGATCCTCCTCATCCCCGGAGGTACTGCCTGGATGCCAACTAGCTCCTATATCTGACTGTCCCACTGTGGATCCCTCAGCTGCTGGTTTATTCCAAACTTCACACTCTTGGAGCTTACTCTGAAGCTCATTTCACAGACCCTGGGGGCTCGGGGCAGGGAGCCCTGGGAGATCAGATTCAGCCTCAAGTCTCTGGTTTAGAACTGGTAGGGAGAAGGGGCCAGCCCAGGGACTGGAAAACGTTCCTAAAAATTAGGCTGGGTCCTGAAATAGCGCGGGGAACCAGAGCTCCCTTAAAGAGAGAGGCAGGCTAAAATTAGGAGAAGTGGAAATCCCTAACGGAGGGAAGCTGGACATTGAGAGCAGTCACTCTTATAACTGGCCAATAGAGTTTCTCTAACGTTTGGTCCGATCAAGTGTCAGTCTGGAGGCCCTTGAGGTCTATTTCAAGACTGTGATGGTTACCTACACAGCTATCTTCAGGGTTCCTCGGGATTGAAGACTGACTACTTTTGAAAGCAATTTTCCCGCCTTTTATGATGTATCTGAGCTCTGTGACCACGCATGCTGAAACAGAAGGGTGTGAGCCGGTGTGTTTCCTCACACTAAAGCCTGCCCTTAGAGGCTTGGTTGGCTGACTCGGTTTCCCGCAACTGACGCTTTGAGGACGAAGCCGCTCAGGGGTCCCCATCAGTCCCCGCGTCCTTACCTCCGGCAGCCAGCGGCTGGCTGCCCAGCCCTGCACAGCTCGGAGGTCGGCCCGTGTCTGCCGCAGCTCCTCCAGCACCGCGCCCAGGGCCCGCCCCGCCTCCTCCTGCAGCCGCGGCGAACTGGCCTCTTCCAGTCGCGCCAGCCGGCGGCCAGCATTGCGGCTCGCCTGCAGCAGCTCGTCCAGCGCCCCGGCCAGCCTGGCCTCGGCGGGGCCCTCCGGCGCGCACAGGCTCTGCAGGCTGCCCGCCAGCCGGCCCAGCTCGGCCCGCAGCTTCTGCAGCTCGCCCGGGAGAACGACGTCGGTGGCCTGCAGCAGCATGCCCTCCCGCATCTGCGAGTCCTCCAGCATGGTGAAGAGCTTGTCCCACTCGGAGTTCTCACGACTGCAGTCGCACGGCGTGGCTAGAGCGGGAAACATACACGCATTACAGACCTGACACTCCCTAGGGTGTTCTTTGTAAAATGCCGACCTCCCTCGATTGTCGCCAAGTGACAGCCCGTCCCCAGTACCCTCTTCTCTTTAAGGAAACCTGCAAAAACCTTGAAAGTTTATAAGCTGAACTCGATGAAATTGCCGTTCGTTGAGCTCAAAACAGGCGAATACCGGCGATTTCATACAATTCGACTCATTACGTATCTGAGAGAAGTAACTTTATGAAACCTCCTTTCCTGACGTGCTTTTCTCTTTTGCAAAACTCTTTTTTAGTTGTTGTTTATTGCATTGGCAACAAAATATATGTATAATACTTAGACCTAAGAAGGTAGATGTAGTTAAGTGTTAGCAGAGAAACAGTTAAAATGAACTTACGGTCCTCAGTGGGATGGAGTCCATTGTCTATTTCGTTGTCCAAATTCACATACATGAGCTCATAATCATCTGAGTTCTCCGCCGACACTGCAGACCAGAGAGCACAAAACAGAATCACAGAGATATGCATTGCTGGAGAGACGACGTTCTTTCCACCGCTGTCGGGAGGGGACGAGGCAAGAGGCTCTCAGAGTGCAGGAGGAGCGGAGGAGAGGCGAATGAGCGGCAGGAGCTGAGAGCCCTTAATAAATGCTGGGGAAAGTCTGAATGGGGATGAATGAGTAATGCCAGTGGCACTGCCTTAACGGGAGTTCCCCAGATTTGGGGGAGGAGGGGGCTGGGGAAAGGAGGGTGAAGGAGATGTGGGGGACGTTGCACAATAGTAAACCACAAAGGTTTACAGTACAGTCAGATTAATTGGAGGAGGGTCAGAGGGGAAAGAAGGGGGAAGACAGGGCTAGGACTGTCTCCCCCTGGGGATTAACTGTTGTAACTTGAATTGGTAGTACTGAAGGATGAGAGGGAGAGGAGAGGGATTAGGGGAATAGAGATTTAGGGGAATAGATTCAGCAGACATAGAGGTGTGAAAGCAAGAGCATCATCCCAGCATTTTGTGTGTGCTCTCATTATTTCACAACCCTTGACACATAGAAAACATTTTTTCACTTTTTCTTTGCGCAGTTTTACAGGTCTAAAATGTGACACTTTCTGATTTCAAGATAAACCAACACAGTAAAAATTTGTACAGTTCTAGAATCCAAATTCATTCCAAGTCATTCCATCTTTAATCCTTCTGGAGTTATAACTATACTTTTATAAACATACTTTTTAATGAGAAGCACAGCAAAACTAGTAAACTTGAAATAAGGAGAAGTCAAGGGAAAGGAATAAACTGATTTTTTAGGTGTGTTTCTTTTCATAATCTATTATGTGGGTGACTTATTTCACTAGGCTCAGAGTCAAAGATCATGTTTTTAAAGTAAATTTAGGGAGTCCTACTTCTGCCAGTATATGGAGATCTATATAAGCTGAAAACTCTGCTGAAAAAAAAAAAAACCTAGAAATGGTTTTACATTTGAATAATAATTACAAAATTTAAATGTACAAATAAGTTCCCAATAAAGTAAGAACAATATCCAGAGGCCAAGTGCGCTAAGTCACTTCAGTCATGTCCAATTCTTTGTGATCCTTTGGACTGCAGCACCGCTAGTCTCCTCTGTCCATGGAATTGCCCAGCAAGAATACTGGAGTGAGTTGCCACGCCACGCCTTCTCCAGGAGATCTTCCTGACCCAGGGATTGAACCCACATCTTTTATGTCTCTTTCATCGGCAGACGGGTTCTTTACCACTAATGCCACCACCCAAAGAGAGGGAACCAAAAACTGGTCAGTGAGCCCATGAGCTGAATCTAGAGCCCCCCTACACACACACACACACACACACACAACCCCCAGGGGAGGTGAAGGGGGAAGAGATGTTTCAGTTCTGTGTTAACCAAGTGTTAGGGCTACAAGGCTTAGGTCTGGGTGGGGAGTTAACTGACTAGATTTCAATAGATATAGCCCCAGTCCTTACCCTAGCACAGAAAAGTGAGAAGTAAGCCTATCTCTCTTTGACTGAACTCTACAAGTTCCCTAAGAGTTTGTGACTTTGGGCCTGCCCTTATACATGTTCAAGAAGCAAATGTGTACAATCTGCCACAGTAAAAATAAATTCATAATAAAAAACATTTAAACATAGGAGGAAACAATCTACCATAAATGAGAACCAGCAGAAACCAAAAGGGATTGGACACCCCTCCCTCAAGAATTTCATTTATTTAAAATATCAGCTAGAAACTGGAAAATAAATGTGTTTAAAATGATTTAAGATCTGCAAGAAAGAACTGGAAACCTGAAAAAAGAAAAAGACACTGTCAAAAGAAGAATAGGCCTATTATTTAAAGAATCAAATATAACCTTGAGTTAAAAAATTAATTGAAATTTTTAAGAAATTAAAGGAATGGCAAAGCTGAAGAGAATAAGGAACTGGAATTATTTAAGAAAATAATTCTAAAGTCCTTTCATTGTTCAGGATAGCAAAGTTAATTTTTCTTTGTTAGTTCAAGTATGTTTATCTTTCAAATGACAGCCACCAAAACCAAGAGGAAACAAAATGACCAAATAGAAGGAATAGAGTGAATTTTAAAAAAAAACTTGAGCTGTTCAATAGGGAGTAGTAAAGAAGGGAAGAAAAGCATAGACAAAGCAAGATAAATAAAAGCACATGTGGCCGTGGTTTAGTTGCTAAGTCATGTCAGACTCTTGCAACCCCACGGACTGTAGTGCACCAGGCTTCTCTGCCCATGGGCTTCTCCAGGCAGGAATACTGGAGTAGGTTGCCATTTCTTTCTCCAAAAAGCACCATTAATGTAAAATATACCTAATACTATAAATATACCTAATACTATATACCTAATACTATAAATACCTAATACTATACCTGCATTGGAGGCAGACGCTTTAACCTCTGAGCCACCAGGGAAGTCCGATACTATACCTAATATACCTAATACTATAAATATACTTAATACTATAAATACTAACCACTAAATATTAATGAAACAAACATTCCAGTTAAGAGACAAAAGTTGTCAGATAGGAATATTTTTTAAGTCCAGTTCTATGTCACTTATAAGATCACACATAAAACACAAGGATCTAGAAACCTTGAAAGCAAAAAATTTAAAAGTGGTGAGAGATATACCAAACAAGGGCTATTCAGAAAAGCTAGCTTAGCTGTATTAATATTAGTCAAAAATAGACTTTAAGGCAAAGAGAGTAATGAAATTATGATGAAATAAATAACTTGCCAGGAAGATACCTCAGAACTATCTAGTAACATTGTTTCAAAAAAATATGCCAATATTGACAGACTTATAAGGAAAAATTGGTAAATCCATAGTCATAAAGGCAGATTTTCACATACTTCTTATAACTGGTAAGTCCATTTCTATCACAACTGATGATTAAAATGCTAAAAACTTCAAAAGGATATAGAAATGTATATAATTTAAAATTTGATATAATAAAATGTATAGAACATTGCCTGGAAAGTTTGATAAGCAAGTTCTACCATTGCAAAGAACACATAATTCCCATTTTATATTAACTGCCTCTGAGAATGGAGTGTGCAGGAGTGCACTAAATTCTTTTTATATGTCTAGTAAGGATGATACAAAAAAAAAAAAAAGACAAGGTCAATACAAGAAAGGAAAACTGCAAGTCAGTCTCATTTAAGATATAGATGCAGAAGCTCTAAATGAAGTATTAGCCAAAGAAATCCAGTAATACATGCTTTCAAATACATCATACCAAGCTGAGTGTATTCCAAGAGTGCAAGATTGATTAAACATTAGAATACTCATTCATTTACTATGGTAACAATTTAAAAGAGAAATCATATGGTCATATGGACAGATGCAGAAAAATCAAATAATAAAATTTAACGTTCATTCATGTTCAAACTAGGAAAAAGATAGGAACTTAAACTGATAAAATATAAATACCAAGAATATATAGAAACATATACATACATTATGATGAATCCTTAGAAGCATACTCTTTAAAATTAGGAATTAAAAAATGATACCAGGACCTGGTTCTACTCATCAAAGTGTTGGAGGTCCCAGCTGGTAAAGTAGGACAATAAAAGAAACTTAAGGAATATTACAAAGTTGTTACTTATTATAATTTGATTATTTTTCTACAGAAAATCTTGAGACTCCATTAATTTTTAAAAAAAGAACCAAACAAGTTTTGCTGGATGAAAGATCAGTGTACAAAACTTTACTGATTTCTTAATATAGCAGATAAATAGAAAACATCTTTAAAAAACCAAAAACTTCCATTTACAATAGCAACAACTATGGAATACTTAGGAATCAATTTAATAAAAGATAGACAAGGCACAGCTAATATCACAAAACTTTAGAGATATAAAAAAGTTACATAGAAGAATATATCATCTTCTTGAATGAGAAGACTCAGTTTCACAGAGATATCGGTTATCCCAAATTAGTCTATATATTCAGTGTGAAAAATAATCCTAACCTAGCTGTACAAGGAAGTTGACAAACTAATGGTAAAATTTATATAAAGTAGCCAAGAGGAATTTGAAGCAGAAAATGAAGAAATAAGAGGAATCTGAAGCAGAAGATGAAGAAACTTGCCTTGTGAGGTATAATGACTTATTATAAATTGTAATTAAAAAAATGTATAAAGGGCTTCCCAGGTGGCTCTAGTGGCAAAGAATCTACCTGCAATGCAGGAGACATAAGAGACGTGGGTTTGATCCCTGGGTCAGGAAGATCCCCTGGAGGAGGAAATGGCAATCCACTCCGGTATTCTGGCCTGCAGGATCCCATGGACAGAGGAGCCTGGCAGGCTGCAGTCTGTAGGGTCATAATGAGTCAGACATGACTGAAGTGACTTAGCATACATAATTAGTGAAGGTATGATAAATAACCAGACCTATATACACGTGAAACTTTATATATGAAAGAAGTATTACAAATCAGAAAGGAAACGGTCACTGAATAAACTGATCTGAGACAATAGTTTATATACACACACACACATATATATAAATTTATAATTAGTTCCCTTCCTCATATACACAAAAATAAAATCCAGATGATTAAGACATAAAATTATAATACTTTTAGGAGAAAATATAGTAGAATATTTTTATGAACATAGGTAGGGAAAGATTTCTCAATTAAAAACTTTATAAACCATAAAATAAATTTAAAAACCAACTCCAAAGGATTACAACTTTAAAACTGACAGACCAAAAATTAGTGTCCAGAATAAATAAGGAACTTCTACAAATCAGTGCTTCCCTGATAGCTCAGTTGGTAAAGAATCTACCTGCAATGCGGGAGACCCCGGTTCAATTCCTGGGTTGGGAAGATCCACTGGAGAAGGGATAGGCTACCCACACCAGTATTCTTGCCTGGAGAATTTCATGGACTGTATAGCCCATGGGATTGCAAAGAGTCGGACACAACTGAGTGACTTTCACAAATCAGTGAGAAAATACAGACATCTTGATTGAAAACAGGCAAGGGATATGAAAGGCTGAATCATGGAAGAGCAACATAAAAAGGTTGCTTAGCCTCAGAAGTAATTAAAGAAATGAAAATTAGAACAAAAAGTAAGGTAACATTTTTATACCCCATCAGATTGGCAAAAACTGGTGTCTGCCGAGACTAAATGTTGGCAACAGAAACATTCATGCTTCTGATAGGTATGTAAGTTGTTATAATCATGGTGGTAGGCAGATAATGACCTCCCCCCTAAAGTTGTTCACATCTTAATTCCCACAACCTACGAATACAATGTGTTTCATTGCATTGAAGATAAAATTAGGTTATCATATAAGGAGACAATCCTAGATTATCCAGATGGACCTAATGTTATCACAAGGGTGCTTAAGTGAAAGAAAGGCAGAAGAGATCATCAGAGGAAGAGGTGTAGTGATGGAAGCAGGGTCAGAGAATGCTGTGTAGCTAACTTTGAGGATAAAGGAAGGAAACCCCAAAGCAAAGAATACTGGTGGTCTCTAAAAGCCAGAAAAGCCAAGAAACAGATTCCTTCCTACAGCCTCCAAAAAGGAACCCAGCCTTTCCAAGACCTGGATTTTTGCCCAGTGAGACTCATACTAGACTTCTGTATTACAGAAATATAAGATAATAAATTTGTATTATTTTGGGCCACAAGTTTATGTCAGTTTCTTATGGCAGCTATAGAAAACTACTACAACCATTTTGAGAAGAAATTTTGGAACATCTAGAAACTTAACTCCCAGGGACAAACCCACTGCTTTACTACTTAATTATGTGGTCCAGTGACCATCAACATCACCTGAGAACTTGTTAGAAATTCAAAATTTCAAACTCTACTGTGGTGTTGGAGAAGACTCTTGAGAATCTCCTGGACTGCAAGGATACCCAACCAGTCCATCCTAAAGGAGACCAGTCCTGGGTGTTCTTTGGAAGGAATGATGCTAAAGCTGAAACTCCAGTACTTTGGCCACCTCATGCAAAGAGTTGACTCATTGGAAAAGACTCTGATGCTGGGAGGGATTGGGGGCAGGAGGAGAAGGGGACGACAGAGGATGAGATGGCTGGATGGCATCGCTGACTCCATGGGTGTGGGTCTGGGTGAACTCTGGGAGTTGGTGATGGGCAGGGAGGCCTGGTGTGCTGCGATTCATGGGGTCGCAAAGAGTCGGACACAACTGAGCGACTGAACTGAACTGTTTTGATAAAGTTGGTTGGTAGGCACACCAGTCGTCCTTGTATTTTGCTTATATTTGTCATATGACTTGAAGTATTTCATAATGAAGAAGAATATAGTAATTTATGAGTGAAATTAATAGAATTTCTATACCAAAGTGTTTTCATCAGTTTTTAAAAACACCCTTATAATAATTTTGTATTATTTGAACAAATTCAATCTGCTAAAAATGACTAATCTAGGTTTTCCTCTCCAGGAGTCTGAGGACCTTTAATGAATATTTTATCCTGTCTTCAATTCCAGTGACAGTCCCATTTATTGTAACTTTTTCCAGCAGTTAATCAGTATGTCTACATAGCTAAGTTCTATGAGCTAATGTGCCTTGTATAGATTGGACATGACTTTGACAATTCCTAATCTCTTAAGAAAAAGCTCTTAGTAAAATAAACAGGAAACAAAATAAAACAATGTTTTTCACATTTAAAAAAATCTGAATATTTCCAGTATTTTGGGTTCTGTGGTTATATGATTGAAATCTGTTTGAGACCATTCTATGAGCCATATGTGGAAAAAGCAATTCTCATTATTTACCATCACCCTGATACATTCACTTTGGTCCAGAATCACCCTTTCATTAAATTTTGCCATAGATATTTAGAAAATTCTGGCCTTCTTTTCTTAATCCTCATATCCAAATGTCCCCACCATTTAATAAGGGTTTACAAATGTGTAATCACTGCTTACTTGATTCTTCCTGTGTATGACTTCTATATAGAGAGCCACATTTAAAATAAATAGAGGCAAGAAAATTCTTGTTCAAGAAATCCTTAGAAATAAATTCTGAGACATTTAAGTACTTGAGGGGATTTTTCAAAAAACTCCATACCATAAGTGATAGGCAGATGTTTCCCATATGTTGTTTGCAAATGAGTCCCATAGCTTAAGTCATTTTCTTCTTCTTTAGGTTCTGCCATTTTAAACCCAGTTGTCTGTACAAGTCTTTGAGGCAAATCATGTGACAAACAAGTTCAGTCTAAACTTCCCTTGATATAGTGCAGAAATTGAGGATCTACATTTGCATTGCTATTTTCTAACTATTCATAAAAATGAGACATAGCCTCCATATGTCAGTTGTCTAAATCAGGCCTCCATATCTCTCAGGAACATGAATACATTCCTCTGCACTTTTTTTTTTTTTGGTTCAGTTTCATTTAGATCCATGCTTGCAGCACTGCTGAGTTTTTATTTAAACAGCATCCAAATGCTGTTTCTCAACAGGAATTTTTATCGGAACTGTTTCCTCCACAAGGGTGCGGTCTGGTTACTGTCAAATTTCTTTTCCCCAGGGCACATTACTCAGGAAAAATTTTCATTAGATAACAATGCTGATCATATCATAAAATATTCCCTTTTATAGAACCTGTTTAATGCTTTAGTGATTTTTCAGAATAAGGTACCATGTTGTTTTAAGCAGAGGATTTGGCCATCAGCCTGTGCTGTTTAATATGTGACGAAGTGCAAAATTTATTACATTGATAATAATATTATTTCTATGGCTCATGGACTGATAAAGTCATCATTCTCGTTATTGTTCCTTCAACAGGTAACTCCATGTTGTTGAGGGTTTTACCTGCTGTGTATGATAAACAGCCTCAACCAATTAACAGACACCTCACAGAACTCCTAGGCTTGATGTCTCGACTGGAACAACCAGAACAGTACCATCTTCTACGGCTTTTGCATGTAGCTGCAAAGAGGAAGCAACTGGAGGTAAAAATTATATTATATACAACATGATCCACACAGAAAAGTTGCTGCTGCAAGCCATGTGTTATACCAGGATTTGCGACCTCCAGAGGTGAGGATTTTGATCTGGGGTCAGAGATGAGACTTGACTACTTGGAGCTTTTTCTGCAGCAAAGTTTTATTAAAGTATACACAGATAGGGAAAGCTTCTGACATAGACATCAGAAGGGGACCGAAAGAGTGACCCCTTGCTAGTTTTTAGCAAGGTGTTTTATGTCTGTTAGAAAGCTATTAATCAGATAAGAGAGACACCTCAAGGCTGAGAGAGTTTCACCAGGCCCCTCTCCCACAGTATGCATTTTGAGATAGGATGGCAGGAGGTGCATCATAAAACAATTGACATGAATACTGGTTTGTTGAGCCCGTTCTCAGCCCAAGGTTTGAGAAAAGAAAAAAAGTTAGTCTTAGGGGGAACCATTTTGAAGAAAAGCAGATCCCAAAGCAAATACATAGTTTCATTAGCATAGCTTAAGAAAAACATTTCTATAAGAGAAATGTATTGGTTAGCTCAAGGCAGAACCAGGTGTCCTCAACACAGAATTAAAAGAAGCCTCTTTTAATTTTGTGTAGAGAAGGAAAAAAACATCTGCCACTTGCAGTTTATTTCCTCCTGCCTGTTACCTTCTTATCACAGCTGGGCCTATTTAGATGCCAGTGTCATCTGGAAACACCCTCACAGACACACTGAGAATAATGTTTAATCAAATATCTGGGTACCCTCTGACCCAGTGAAGCTGACACACAAAATTAACCACCACAGGTACAGTAATACAAACACATCACGTGTGCAAATCTGTAGTCACTGCAGAACACTTTTAATGAAAGTTCAGTGTGGTTGTGCAGTCCTTGGGATCTACAGTTTCTCAGATGGGGCCCTAGGGAAGACCTGCACGTGTCTTCACTTATGGGAAAATCAGCCTGTAATGAGAGCGAAGGCTCACCTTCTAGATGGCAAATTAGTTATTCTTTGAATGCGTGCCAAGCCTCTTTTGACTCTTTGTGACCCTATGGACTGCAGCCTGCCAGGCTCCTCCGTCCATGGGATTCTCCAGGCAAGAATATTTGGGTTGTCACTGGGAAGGTAGTGGGCTGCTGTTCCCTTCTTCAGGAGATCTTCCTGTCCCAGGGATCGAGCCCAGATCTTCTGCATTGCAGGCAAATTCCTTACCATCTGAGCCACCTGGGAAGCTCACTAGCACCATAATAATTAGGTTGCATGTGACTATCAGCAACCAAAGACCCAACCCATACTGGTTTAAACAATAAAAGGAATGCATTAGTGCATGCTGCTACTGCTACTGCTGCTAAGTCACTTCAGTCGTATCGACTCCATGTGACCCCATAGACGGCAGCCCACCAGGCTCCCCCACCCCTGGGATTCTCCAGGCAAGAATACTGGAGTGGGTTGCCATTTCCTTCTCCAATGCATGAAAGTGAAAAGCAAAAGTGAAGTCACTCAGTCGTGTCTGACTCTTAGCGACCCCATGGACTGCAGCCTACCAGGCTCCTCCATTCATGGGATTTTCCAGGCAAGAGTACTGGAGTGGGATGGCATTGCCTTCTCCTTTAATGCATGCAATGGGGAAAAACCTTCAGATGAGACTTGATTAGGGGCTCAGGTATGGAGAAGGAAATGGCAACCCACTCCAGTACTCTTGCCTGGAGAATCCCATGGAGGGAGGAGCCTGGTAGGCTGCGGTCCATGGGGTCGCTAGGAGTAGGACACGACTGAGTGACTTCACTTTCACTTTTCATTTTCATGCATTGGAGAAGGAAACGGCAACCCACTCCAGTGTTCTTGCCTGGAGAATCCCAGGGACAGGAGAGCCTGGTGGGCTGCTGTCTCTGGGGTCACACAGAATCGGACACGACTGAAGTGACTTAGCAGCAGCAGCAGCAGGAAAGGGGAAGTAGAAGTGGATTCTGGAGGGCACGAGCACATGAGCATAGTACAGATTAATGCTAAGACCAAGGTTATATCAGTTATGGCTGCATCTTTGCTCCATTTTCATGTTAATATCAATATTCACCACTTGAAAAACAACACCAAGGTGAAAACTGGAACATTTGAATTTAATGTCAAAATTCAGAGAAAGGCAGACAAGGTTAATTATATGTATAATTAACCACAATAGACTGTAAGCTCCTTGTGGTAAGGCATGATTTCTTCTTTTCCTCTGTATCCCACATCTTGTTACATATCTGATAGTACTCAATAAATATTCATAAAACTAAGCTTGATTAAAGAGGGTGATAAGTGCTCTACAAAAGATAGAAACAGATTTTTAAGAAAAGGAGGGTGGGAGAAAAAAAGAAGAGATTGGGAGGACTTCCCTAGCAGTCCAGGGTTAAGACTTGGCACTCCTAATGAGGTGGCATGGGTTCAACTCCTAGTCTAGGAACTAAGATCCCACATACCTCAGGCCTGGCATCCCAAAACAAGGTATAACCAGAGATGGGGTGGCAGTGAGTTCTGCCTTAGGGGAAAACAGGTGCCATGAAGACGCACAGAGGGAGTGGCATCAGGCCAGACCCTGAAGTTTTGTGTCAGATTGAGAAGAGAGGCAGATGGCCTTTAAGAAGCGGAGACCGGGCTGGGAGACCTGGACATGAGAGAGCAGGCTGGAGTCCCAGCCCAGAGGTTTCAGTTCAGTAGTTCTGGATGGGGTCCCCAATTCTACTCTTTTCCAAGTTCCCTGGCCACGCTGCCCCTGCTGCTTCAGTGACCACACTTAGAGCAGCAAGGCTCTTCTAAGTCAGACAGAGGACCGGGCGCCTCTCTGTTACCTGGTATACATTTTGGCTTTTGCTCTTAGAACAATATATTGTAGTTATTTTTTCCATGTCTTTCTCTCCCAGTGCGCCTTAAACTCCTTGAGGAGCATAGCACCTGTGTCTGCATATTGGTATGAATGCCCTACCACAGTGCTAGGCACATAGTAGGGCTTCAATAAAGTGTTGTTGAATTTGGAAATGAAAAAATGAACAAAAGAGATCAAAGAAAGTAAAGACCATGAAAATAGGTAAAACAGTGTATGTAGTCTTCAAAGAGGGAAAGTGACTCAACAGGGTCAAGATCTAGGGACTTAAAGGAGATTGGAGATATGAATTGACCTTGGCTTTGGTAGCTGGAGACCCACTAGTGACTCATGAGAAGCAGTGGTCTGTAGGGGTGAAGGGAGGAGTGGAAGACATCTATTATGGATTGTGTGTGGAAGGGAAGTGTAGGAAATGCCTGCATGGGTGTTGGAGTTTAGAGGAACTAAGGAGGGTTTAAAAATATCCAATTCCAAAGAAAGGCAATGCCAAAGAATGCTCAAACTACTCCACAATTGCACTCATCTCACACGCTAGTAAAGTAATGCTCAAAATTCTCTAAGCCAGGCTTCAGCAGTACATGAACCGTGAACTCCCTAATGTTTAAGCTGGTTTTAGAAAAGGCAGAGAAACCAGAGATCAAATTGCCAACATCCGCTGGATCATGGAAAAAGCAAGAGAGTTCCAGAAAAACATCTATTTCTGCTTTATTGACTATGCCAAAGCCTTTGACTGTGTGGATCACTATAAACTGTGGAAAATTCTGAAAGAGATGGGAATACCGGACCACCTAACTTGCCTCTTGAGAAATCTGTATGCAGGTCAGGAAGCAACAGTTAGAACTGGACATGGAACAACAGACTGGTTCCAAATAGGAAAAGGAGTACATCAAGGCTGTATATTGTCACCCTGCTTATTTAACTTATGTGCAGAGTACATCATGAGAAATGCTGGACTGGAAGAAACACAAGCTGGAATCAAGATTGCCGGGAGAAATATCAATAACCTCAGATATGCAGATGACACCACCCTTATGGCAGAAAGTGAAGAGGAGCTAAAAAGCCTCTTCATGAAAGTGAAAGAGGAGAGTGAACAAGTTGGCTTAAAGCTCAACATTCAGAAAACGAAGATCATGGCATCTGGTCCCATCACTTCATGGGAAATGGATGGGGAAACAGTGGAAACAGTGTCAGACTTTATTTTTTGGGGCTCCAAAATCACTGCAGATGGTGATTGCAGCCATGAAATTAAAAGGCGCTTACTCCTTGGAAGAAAAATTATGACCAACCTAGATAGTATATTCAAAAGCAGAGACATTACTTAGTCGAGTAAGGTCTGTCTAATCAAGGCTATGGTTTTCCCTGTGGTCATGTATGGATGTGAGTTGGACTATGAAGAAGGCTGAGTGCTGAAGAATTGATGCTTTTGAACTGTGGTGTTGGAGAAGACTCTTGAGAGTCCCTTGGACTGCAAAGAGATCCAACCAGTCCATTCTGAAGGAGATCAACCCTGGGATTTCTTTGGAAGGAATGATGCTAAAGCTGAAGCTCCAGTACTATGGCCACTTCATGCGAAGAGTTGACTCATTGGAAAAGACCCTGATGCTGGGAGGGATTGGGGGCAGGAGGAGAAGGGGACGACCGAGGATGAGATGGCTGGATTGCATCACGGACTCAATGGACGTGAGTCTGAGTGAACTCCGGGAGTTGGTGATGGACAGGGAGGCTTGGTGTGCTGCGATTCATGGGGTTGCAAAGAGTCAGACATGACTGAGCGACTGAACAGAATGGAATGGAAAAATATCCAGTAAGAATAAAGTGATTGAAGATGTGGCAGAAAATATTAGATAGAACAAGCTAGAGGTAGTCTGGGAGTGAATTCCAAGCACAGATTGAGAAATGAATTTCAGAATGGATTAAGGACAGAAAGGATGGGCAAAGCTACAGCAGAGTTTGGGCAGGGAGTGGAGTTAAGGGATCACTAGGCCAGGTAAGAGAAAGCTCAGAGTGAGGGGGACACAGAGAGGGTGGTGTGTTCGTTTTCTGTGCTGCTGTAACATTACCGCAAATGTAGTGATTTAAAACAACACAAATTTATTACCTTACAGTTCTGGAAGTCAGAAGTCTAAAATGGGTCAGCAGGCTTGCATTCCTTCTGGAGAATCTAGAGAAGAATGTTTCCTTGCCCTTTCCAGCTCCAAGAGGCTGGCTCACGGCATGCATCACTCTCACCTCTGCTTTTCCATCATGTTTTCCCTGACTCTGACTCTTCTTCTTCCCTTTGCCAAGGCCCTGTGATTACATTGGGACCACCCAGATGATTCAAGGTGATCTTGCCATTACAAGACCCTTAACTTAATCACATTTACAAAGTCCCTTTTTCACAGGTTGAATGTGGACATCTTTGGGAAGTTGTTATTCTGCCTACCACAGATAGAGACTGGGGACCAGGTGATGTGGGGAATAGAGAGAGGTGACTAGTAGGCAGGACCTGGTTTCAGAAAGGAGGCAGCTGGGCATGCCATTTTATCTGCAGCCTGAGAGCAAAAGCTAAACAAACACAGTTATTGGAAGGGCAGGTTCTATACAAGTTCAAGGAGGATCTGAAGAGAATAAGCTAATTCAACTTATTTCCCATGGGATAAAGGCTGTAAATGAAAGCAGGAGGAGGCTCACTTATAGGAAGGGGCTTGGATCACCTGGCCCAAAAAGGTAAGGTCCAAGAGTGATAATGGCACCTTGAATGGCATTCAGAGAAGTCCCAGCAGACCACTGGTTACAGGCTTTCTGTGGCTGTCCAGAGACTTGGGAAAGGGCTTATGGAGCTGTTTAAAACCAGGCCCCTGACTGTTGCTTGGCCTCCTTTGTTGCTGTTGTTCAGTCATTCAGTCACGTCCAACTCTTTGCTACCTCACAGACTGCAGCATGCCGGGCTTCCCTGTCCTTCACCATCTCCCTGAGTTTGCTCAGACTCATGTCTATTGAGTCAGTGATGCCATCCAACCATCTCATCCTCTGTCACTCCCTTGTCTTCTTGCCCTCAGTCTTTACCAGCATCAGGGTCTCTTTAACCCTTAGACCTCAAACAAGTATCCAGTCTCAGGGATCACAGGTGGGCATTCTCTATCAGGCACTGAGTTTTTACATACATGTTATGTTCTCCACCTAGAATAATCTTCCCTCACCAGCACCACCCTTTGTGAGCTGACAATTGCTTAGATGTGGCTTTCTTGCCTGCAAAACTCTCTGAGTCATTTCTTACCCCTAATCCCTGACACAGCACATTTCATGCTGCCATGAATTTGTCTCTGCTGTTCTCTTTCCCTCTGGACCACCTTGAAAGTGAAAGTGAAAGTCGCTCATTTATGTCCGACTCTGCCATGGAATTCTCCTGGCCAGAATACTAGAATACTGGAGCAGGTAGCCATTCCCTTCTCCAGGGGATCTTCCCAACCCAGGGATCTAACCCAGGTATCCTGCATTGCAGGTGGATTCTTTACCAGATAAGCCACCAGGGAAGCCCAAGAATACTGGAGTGGGTAGCCTAGCACTTCTCCAGCAGGTCTTCCTGACCCAGGAATTGAACCAGGGTCTCCTGCATTGCAGGTGGATTCTTTACCAGCTGAGCTACTAGGGAACCACCTAGGCTGTGATACAAATGCTTGTGACACTAGGACTACTTTGTCCATTACTGGGTCCCCAATGCCTGGCATAGTTCTGGCACAGAGAAGTCACTCTGTGAATATTTATTAACACAGAAGAGATAGTATTAGTGCCTAAATTTGCAGAGGATTTATCATTCACAAAGGATTTTTGTTTTAACATCTAATATCTCATTTAATGCTATCAATAATTCTATAATGTGTTATTTTTTTCCATTTTACACTAGTCAAAATGGATGCTTTGTTGTAAATGGGGTATACCCTTTAAAATTATATAAACATTAAAATGAAGTAATCAGTTAAATTTAGGGGGAAAAACCGGATGCTTTGAAAGGTTATCCTGCCCCTATCATACCAGTAGTAAGCAGTAAGTGACAGTGCTGGACAGGTCCAGCACTCTGACTCCCAGCCCCCTCCTCTCTTATTCTGGGGGAGTCACTGAGCAGCCTCCACTTCAGAAGGCCACAGGGGAGTGTTCCCAGGTTACAGGAGGCAGGGGAGGGTGGACAAGGGGACACCAGTAGTGGTCGAGCTCATGTTAAATACCAGGCACTTATATAGGTGTTTTCAGTTCAGTTCAGTCACTCAGTCATGTCCGACTCTTTGTGACCCCATGAATCACAGCATGCCAGGCCTCCCTGTCCATCACCAACACCCAGAGTTCACTCAGACTCACGTCCATTGAGTCCATGATGCCATCCAGCCATCTCATCCTCGGTCGTCCCTTTCTCCTCCTGCCCCCAATCCCTCCCAGCATCAGGGTCTTTTCCAATGAGTCAACTCTTCGCATGAGGTGGCCAAAGTACTGGAGCTTCAGTTTTAGCATCAGTCCTTCCAAAGAAATCCCAGGGTTGATCTCCTTCAGAATGGACTGGTTGGATCTCCTTGCAGTCCAAGGGACTCTCAAGAGTCTTCTTCAACACCACAGTTCAAAAGCATCAATTCTTCGGCACTCAGCCTCCTTCACAGTCCAACTCTCACATCCATACATGACCACTGGAAACACCATAGCCTTAACTAAATGGACCTTAGTTGGCAAAGTAATGTCTCTGCTTTTGAATATACTATCTAGGTTGTAATAACTTTTGTTCCAAGGAGTTATCGTCTTTTAATTTCATGGCTGCAGTCACCATCTGCAGTGATTGTGGAGCCCAAAAAATTAAAGTCTGACACTGTTTCTACTGTTTCCCCATCTATTTCCCATGAAGTGATGGGGCCAGATGCCATGATCTTCGTTTTCTGAATGTTGAGCTTTAAGCCAACTTTTTCACTCTCCTCTCTCACTTTCAACAAGAGGCTTTTTAGCTCCTCCTCACTTTCTGCCATAAGGGTGGTGTCATCTGCATATCTGAGGTTATTGATATTTCTCCCGGCAATCTTGATTCCAGCTTGTGTTTCTTCCAGTCCAGCATTTCTCATGATGTACTCTGCACATAAGTTAAATAAGCAGGGTGACAATATACAGCCTTGATGTACTCCTTTTCCTATTTGGAACCAGTCTGTTGTTCCATGTCCAGTTCTAACTGTTGCTTCCTGACCTGCATACAGATTTCTCAAGAGGCAAGTTAGGTGGTCTGGTATTCCCATCTCTTTCAGAATTTTCCACAGTTTATAGTGATCCACACAGTCAAAGGCTTTGGCATAGTCAATAAAGCAGAAATAGATGTTTTTCTGGAACACTCTTGCTTTTTCCATGATCCAGAGGATGTTGGCAATTTGATCTCTGGTTCCTTTGCCTTTTCTACAACCAGCTTGAACATCAGGGAGTTCACAGTTCATGTATTGCTGAAGTCTGGCTTGGAGAATTTTGAGCATTACTTTACTAGCATGTGAGATGAGTGCAATTGTGTGGTAGTTTGAGCATTCTTTGGCATTGCCTTTCTTTGGAATTGGAATGAAAAGTGACCTTTTCCAGTCCTGTGGCCACTGCTGAGTTTTCCAGATTTGCTGGCATAGTGAGTGCAGCACCTTCACAGCATCATCTTTCAATATTTGAGACAGCTCAACTGGAATTCCATCACTTCCACTAGCTTTGTTCGTAGTGATGCGAAGAACTTAGAACAAAGTGATGCCTTGTTCTAAGGCCCACTTGACTTCAATTCCAAGATGTCTGGCTCTAGATTAGTGATCACATCATGATTATCTAGGTGTTTTAGGAGAAGGCAATGGCACCCCACTCCAGTACTCTTGCCTGGAAAATCCCATGGACAGAGGAGCCTGGTGGGCTGCAGTCCATGGGGTCGCTGAGGGTCGGACACGACTGAAACGACTTCACTTTCACTTTTCACTTTCATGCATCAGAGAAGGAAATGGCAACCCACTCCAGTGTTCTTGCCTGGAGAATCCCAGAGACGGAAGAGCCTGGTGGGCTGCCATCTATGGGGTCGCACAGAGTCGGACACGACTGAAGCGACTTAGCATCAGCAGCAGCATATAGGTGTTTTACAGGAATCATCTCACTTGTTCCCCACAACAGCCTTTTCATTTTGTAAACAGAGAAGTTGAAGTTTGGAGAGGTTAAGCACAGGGTGGGTACCAAGGAGTGACTTGGTGAGGTGGCTTTTCATGTGCCTCCCTCATCTTATCTGGCCCTCCCATCTTCAGATGGTCAATGTCCATGTCTTCCACAGGCCATTACAGTCACACTGCCCTGCCTCTCAGGCTGCCATTTACAGAATATCTGGAGCTGACACTGGTTAGGGAGCTTTCACAGAGCCATACAGAGCAGGATGAACTACGTCATCAACCCAGTCTAATTCCAGCCAATGAGATCTCTCAAGGGTGCTGAGTGTGGATCCTGGAATGAAGAAGCAAAGGGTTAGGAAGCACTCATAGTGAAGTGAAGGGACAACACCAGGACCAGGATCCTAACTGGTGGGAGGGAGTGGTTGACAGGGCACTGACCAACCCTTTGTTTTTCATCAGCACTTCTCTTCATGTTAAAGTGGTCCTGCCCCTCCCCACCCCACCCCCTTTCCTCCTTCAGCTCTTTGTCAGCTAGCACTTGATTACTGAGATACACAGTTAATGAGCTAGAGAAATCCCAGGTAAACTCTCATCTCTCTCATGTTCATTACTTAGACACCAGACAAAGGGAACAGGAGGGATACAGAAAAAGGTGACTGAGGAAAATGAAATCAGGGCAACAGTCACATCTACAGATTGAGGCTTTCCATGTACATCTAGTTCATTCAATTTCAAATGAAATGAGAGGCTAAACGAGGAGGATTTTCACCTTGTGAAATGAGGATTAAAAGGGGGCTTTTCTTTCTGCATGAGAGCTGTGCCAGCGTCCTGTAACTTGGAGATCCCTGAGCAGGTTCTCCAATGAAGGCAGTGTGCAGGAATGTTTCATGTTTTCTTGAATGCACTCACTACCCACCTTCTGTGATTAGTGATAACCTGGCTTTTCAGGACTGGAGCATCAACAGTTGGCCCTTAAAAAAAAAATCTCTTTGTGTAGCTGAGATTGTCTGTGACTTTCTGATGTTGCTTCCCAAGCAGGTGGTGTCCCTTCCTCCATCACTGTCTACTGAGTATCCCTCTCTTAGGAAACTGTCCTTCCTAGGTGGAGGGAGGCAGTTCCTGGCTAGTGACTCATGGCTGGAAGCTCCAGAGAATTCTCCGAGTCCATTTATAGGAAAAGGCTGGGTGGTCAATTTTCCAAGTGGCCTTCTGGGCCTAAGTCTGTATTCTTGGCTGCCAAAAACCATGCTAAAGTCTAGCCAACAAAAGGAGCAGAATTTAGTAACACACATGAGCATATCTGTCATTATCCCTAGAACATAGACTTCTAGCCCTAACCATATGGAGACAAGTGGCAGGAAGTGGCAAATTCAGCCCTCTATTGATTAATGTCCAGACCCAGAGGAACTGCTTTTGTGGTCTGGTCCCTGGAAAAGAGTCATTTTCTAGGATTTTCTCTCAGCAGTGTAGAGCATTCCTGTTCACATACCTAATCCTCCAGCACCTAACACAGCATCTTCTGGCTGACAAGACTCAAAGGTCACTTAGTATTTGTTTAAAATGAGAATAGTTGCAAAACATTAAGAAGATGGAGTGATAGACTGTATAGTCGGTTCTAAAACAGTCTTTGGAGCAGAACCATGGCTTTCAGAATATATATTTTGTTAGTATGGTAGTGTAAGTAGTAAATGAAAAGAGTGGCAGTTATTTTTAGAGATTTCTGGAGATTAATAGACATTGTTAGTGCTAATCAAATTAACTGAAAGAGAACATTGAATCTAGGAGTAATATGAGAGGGAGTGTGTATACAGACATGTATACATACACAGTAGCTCGACTTTTTATTCTTTAACAAGAATTTAAATGTCCTTGCTGCCAGTTATTTTTGATGGCCCTCTGTTCAAGATGCCCGTAGCCTGGAGTAATGAGATGTGTCCACAGAATTTCAGTTCAATGACAAGATGCTAAACTTGTCAGCAGACTTGCCTGGGAGATAGTAAAGGCAGTGATTGATTCTGCTCAAGAAGGAACAGAAACGCCAGGGACGGGCCCTCACCTGGGCTGCTGGATTTGTACAGTTCTGATTGGCGCTCCTCTGCCTGTGCCCCCAGCTCCTGTCCACCGCCCTGCCTACTAAACACAGTCCAGATAACTGGGACCTTGGAATCCCTTTCCAGTACACCTCCATCCTGCTTCCAGGGCTGTGGAAGTCCTGGTCTCTGGGTCTGTTTCCCCGAGGACAGGCCATGCCAACAGTGTCGCCCCCATAGGTCTGAGGGGCAGCCTATATAAGCTTGCATATGTTGGCTGGAGTATCCACAAATATGCATGGGAAACTCCTTGAGGGCAAAGCCAGGGGTAGGAAGAGAAGGGAGGGACAAGGGATGGAGGCTAAGAGTCATTTCTTCCTGTTTCCTTGACAGGGACCAAAAATTCTAAATTCAAAGCAAGCCTCCCAGATTGTTATAAAGGTGTATGTGTCAGATCAGAAGACAGAATACTGTATAAGCTGCAGAATATTCCAGGATGTGGATCAGTGGCCTCCCTTGTGCTCTGGCTCCAGGTTGTGTGTATGTGAGAGTGGGCTGGAGGGACGGCTTCCCAGAAGTAGAACTATTTGAGATCAGCTTTGAAAGTATGAGTTTTCTCATACTTTCATGTGTGTTCAAGCCACTGTGGGTGGTCAGTGGCATGTTGCGGGTCGGGAGGTTCGTGGAGGAAGAGGCAGCAGATAAACCCATCAGTGAATGCCAGATAAACCCTGGAATGCCATGGCACTGGGATTCTGACCATGCATTGTGGGGAATCTTTGGCATGAACAGATGGGGTTTTAGGCAGCAGGGAGGCTGAAGAGAGGGGAAAAGGCTTGAGACGAGGAGGCCAGTTTGGAAGCTCTTTCAGAGTCCATGGTGTGGGACTTATGGCCTGAACAAAGGCCATGTCAGCTTCCTCTCTGCAAGCTATTTATGTTATCTTAGGGGCTTCTCTGCTCTCAGGAAAGGAAGGCTTTCTCTGAGATGTGAAACAGCTCCAATGAGGCAGCATAAAAAGACCAACCTAAGGAAATACACTGTCAGGAAAATATAATTTCTCCTTATCCAAAAATATCTGAAGGCCAAAGCCCCACTTCCCTTAAATGTGAGTGATAAGCTTCAGGAAATATCTGCCCTTATTCATTCACATTATTCACATTTTGTTGCTAGTCACATTATTTAGTACTTCTCCTCATTTTGCTCCTTCTATGAATTCAGCTTTGCCTAGTAGTCTGTATTTGCTTGAGCCTGCCTGCCTATCTTTCTTGTTTTTCCTTTCTTCTTTTGCCCTTTTCTCTCTTCTCCATTTAAAATTTTCTTTGTAGTCTTGGGATGTATGACTGGAGTTTAAATAAAATTGTCATGACTAGAAACATGCATCATAGAGACCCTGGTGTTCCAGGAATAGGACGTAAAGTATAAGGACTGGGAAATGGAATTTTGTAGAATGGGGCAGGAAATGTGCAAGCATTTTCCATTTCTAAAAGCCTCAGGTTGAGGATGCTGTCCTGACCCGGAGCAGCTGGCTGATGCTTCTGCCATAGGTGCCAGGGACCTCACATAGTTTCTCCTGAAGGACATACAATCACCCCCAGTACACTGGCAGCCTTTATTAAACTGTTCATTCATATGTGCCATTTATCAGAAAGTAGCTCTAACCTTTCTTCCATGATTACTGGATATGAATTCAAGCTTAAATTCACATATAGGGTAATTTATATTTATAAATGTATGTATATATTTGTATATAGGATAATATATATGGGCTTCCCAGGTGGCTCAGTGGTAAAGAATCCACAGGAGCCACAGGAGACGTGTTCAATCTCTGGGTTGGGAAGATCCCCTGGAGGAGGAAATGACAACCTGTTAGACTTGTTGACAACATTAACTGCAGCACCTAGAATAGCACCTTGCAAATGGAAAGGACTCCATAAATAATTTGTGAATGAGTGAATGGATGGATGGATGGACACGAAGAGAAGTGGACTCATCTGTGGGATACTTAAGGGGTGGGAATCAATAGGACTTGGTGATTGCTCAGTTAAAGCAGCTGATAAGGGAAAAATAGTAGTCAAGAATGATTCCTCCCTCCCCAACACCCCGCCACCCCCAAACACC
>SJXQ01011483.1:51553-135609 GCA_006408695.1 Aepyceros melampus
CCGCCACCCCCAAACCACCCCCCCGCCACCTTGTAAAAAAAGAATGATTCTCGGACTTCTGGCTTGAGCAGGTAGATGGCGGTGTCATTTATACGAAGGGAGACACTAGGGGCTAGAGAGGTGGGAAAAGCAGGTTTTTGGCAGGAGGTCAGTTTATGAGTTCAGCAGGTTAAACTGTGCATCAGATTTCTTAATCCTAATACTGGAAGTCACATTTCAAGTCTCCCTTACCAAAACAGCAAACCAACAACAAACAAAAGAAATAACCATAGGAGAAGTATGAATGGACTAATAGTTTGTATTTTTATTGTTCAGTTTTCCCCAGGTTGTCCTTTGTAATCCTTTTATTTTAGCAGACAAACAATTCATTAAATTGTCAGTATGCAATGTGTCTGTGTGTTAACACAGAGACATCATTCCACAAAAAAGTCCCATTCTCCTTAATGCAAATTATTGCATCCTTATATTGACAAAGACTTTAAAAACTAAGAAAGGTTAGGATATTGAGAATATGGTAGATATTATTTTACTTTAGTTGTTTTTTATCTTATAACGTTTTTGTGGTCCAAATGGAAAACTGAGAAAAAGGAAGAGCTCTTTCCTGCTTTATTTTTATTTTAAATATTTCCACACCATATTTCTCTAATTTGAAGGCTCTAATTAAAGTCATTGTCAAGGATCTCTTACATACTTATATTCTCTTTTAAACTGAAACTCTCTGATATTCTATGGATAACTAGGAATTAACTGGTGAAATGAGGTAGTAGAGAAGACCTTATTACAGAGAAGGAATGATATGTGCAAAGGTCTTATGGTGAGAGGAATTTGAGAGAGAGAAAAGTGACATTGTTACTAAAGTTGAGAGAACAGGTGGGCATGTCTAAGATGATGTCTAAGGAGTAGGCAAGCAGGGACTGAGCATGTTTTAGACCATGTTTTAAAATTCTGGTCTTTACGCTAACTTCTAGGAATCTCTAGATATTCTGGGTGCATAGTAGGTATTCAATAAGTAGTTGCCCTACTCTTTTTTAATGCCATCTATGATTATGCTTTTGAACTGTGGGGTTGGAGAAGACTCTTGAGAGTCCCTTGGACTGCAAGGAGATCCAACCAGTCCATTCTGAAGGAGATCAGCCCTGAGATTTCTTTGGAAGGAATGATGCTAAAGCTGAAGCTCCAGTACTTTGGCCACCTTATGCGAAGAGTTGACTCATTGGAAAAGACTCTGATGCTGGGAGGTATTGGGGGCAGGAGGAGAAGGGGACGACCGAGGATGAGATGGCTGGATGGCATCACGGACTCGATGGACGTGAGTCTGAGTGAACTCCGGGAGTTGGTGATGGACAGGGAGGCCTGGTGTGCTACGATTCATGGGGTCGCAAAGAGTCGGACATGACTGAGCGACTGAACTGAACTGACTGATGCTTTTCAATTCAATGTAATTACTGATCAAATTCATTCTTCTGAATATTTGCAGCACAGTTAATAATGGACAGCACAACCAATTTCTGAAAATGCTACTTGATAATGTTTTCCTTGAGTCTTTAGGAAAATGTTATCATACAAGGGCACCCCCTCCAAAAAAAGCTGAAGCTCTCAGGGTGGTTTGGAGGAAATGTAACACAACTGATAAGGACATAACACAGGAGACCTTGACTTATGAGCGAGAAGCAGCGTTTAAGCATTTTATTGCCTTAACTCTTCAGTTGCAGAGGACAGATTTAAAGAAAAAGCAAAGGAAACTGAAGGCTCTAAAATTTTACTGTAAATTTTAAATTTCAGACTTGGGAGATTTGCTTGCGTTCCAACAAGAGTAATAATCTCAGAATGTGCTGAGTTCAGATTGAATACAAAAAATATTAGATTGATTCTGACTTAATTAACTTTCCTCTGTGTTTCTTTTTCTCTCTTCTTTTTCTCTTTTCTTCCTGTAGGTGGTTCAGAAGTGTATTCCTTTCCTAATTGGGCAATTGAAGGATTCAACCCATAACGACATCATCCTAAGCATCCTCATAGAGATTGCAGGCTACAAGCCAGTGGCTTTGAACAGTTTTCTTCCAATGCTGAAGAGATTGCTGAGAGATCCCCCTACCTCATTGGACAAATGGCGAGAATCTATGGGGCTGTCGGACATGTGGATGAAGTAAGTATGGCTTTTTTCTCTTCATTTCCCTAATTTCCATTGGCACTTAAACCATTGGAGCTCTATGATATACAGGTATGTCCTGAGACTTCTGAAAGTTCCCCTTTCTCTCTCTTTTATTTTTTTGGCATGGACGGTGGCCTCTGGATCAAGGGCATGTTGTAGCAGGGTTATATGGTTTGTTCAGGAAGTGAGGATTTTATTGCTAACGTGTCACTCGAGGAAGGGGAAGGGCTGCAATGGAGAAAGCGCAGTGATAGATGGAGACCATTTTGTAATAACAATAACCAGCAAGATTTTCATCTCATTTCTGGTTGCCATTCTGCTTAACCCAAGAGACTGTCAGTAAACATTGAGTTAGAGCTCAGAGACTGCCTATTAATCAGGACCCATAGCTATCCTGTCAATAAGTGCCTGGATTCAGCATGTTTTGAACCCTCTCCATGATGTTCCTTGGGAGAGTGCAATAAACGTTCATGGGTGTTTGAAAGTCCTAGTCTAAATATTTGCATAATAAAATCTTTCAGCAGCAGCAACAGGATGCCATCAGAGCTTGTAGGGATTAGGCAATTAAGAAAGAATTTCCAGAAATTAAAGTTCTGAAGGGTGTGTGCATGCATGTGTATACACATATGCATGTCTGTCTGATGATTTTATGTTGAAATTGAGGATTTTTATCTTTTAAAAATAAAAGCAAATGTGTAATTGATAACGGAAGGCTTTTACTTCATGCACTTACCTATACTGTATATTTCCTATTAGATAAGTATAAAATTGTTTAACTCTTAAAAAGGATTTCATAGTTCACCAAGTTTAACCTCTTGAGTCCACAGAGAAGAAAGTTAAAAACTGGAAAGGTTAAGTGACTCATCCAGACTCAGCTTGGGTTAGTTGGTGACCCAGTTGGAATTAGATCTTTGGTATCCTTGGCACTGTTTTCCAATTTTTCTTAAAATGGTTCTTTGGTTCTGTTTTGTTTGATTTCTGCTGAGATTTGTGGAGAGCTGGTGAGTGCCAGGCTTATTCCTGGTGGAGAGTCTTTCTCCTTTAATTTCCCCGAAGAAGGTGGGAGAACTGGGCCCCAAGCAGCCTGTACTTGTGAGTGTGACAGTGGCTCTTGTAAAAGGATTACTCAGTACTGACATGCTGCTTAGCATAACCCCTTTCTGTTCACTGCTGTTTGGAATGTCTCATGCTTGCCACGATCTGCCTTCTGGTAACACGTTCTACGCCCCATCCCCTTTGCTGCCAGGAGAACCTGTGGTATGCCCGAGTGCTTTTAGGCCAACTGTGACCGACAGCTGTTTGACTGGGTCTGCTGACCTTGCAGATTTTTGCATGGACCGAAAAATTCAACCTCTGATGGGCAAGGCCTTGGAATCTTTAAGCTATCTTTCTTTTTGTCACAAATACATTTATGATTCATTAATGTGTAGTAAGAGCTTCCCTGGTGGCTCAGTGGTAAAGAATCTACCTGCCAACGTGGGAGATGAGGGTTTGGTCCTTAGATGGGGAAGATATCCTGGAGCAGGAAATGGCAACCCACTCCAGTATCCTAGCCTGGGAAATCTCAAGGACAGAGGAGCTTAGTGGGCTATAGTCCACGGGGTCACAAAAGAGTCAGATTCAACTTAGGGACTAAACAACAATATGTAATAATGCACGTTGGAGGTAACTACACCTCCCCAGAAAATGTAATCTGTAAACAAAACAAAACAAACAAAAACCAATTCTAGCCACTGTCAGTTTACCTAAACTCAGGCTAATCCGAGAGGGAATAGACTATTAGGTGATATTTGTGTGGCTCCAGGGAGAGAAAAGGGGGTCCAAAGAGCCTGAGGAATCACCTATTTCAAAATTAAGAATATCAGAATATTTTCTCTTTTCTGCCTCTGTCTCTTTCTCTCTCTCTTGCTCTATCTCTATATCTCATTCTCACATACCCATGGAGGCATCTGTGTTTGAGAGAAAAAAAATAATTTTTCCCGATGCTTCTGATTCAGTTCGTCAGCAGAGAACAATTCTAGATCAAACACTCCAAATGTATTAGGATATCAGGATTATATTAGGAGCTCTTTTCACAATATAAGTTCTTGGACCCTATAGAATACTTATTTTATTTTATTTTTTTAAAGAATACTTATTGAATCAAAGTTTCCAGGAAAGGGGCCTCTCCAACCTCTGCCAGTGTAATTCTTGTTTTGGTTGTGCAGCACATGGGATCTTAGTTCCAATCCTATATACCTGTACCTATATATCTATATTTTTGGCCTGCCAGGGTAATTCTGATGCAGCTTTTCGTGGATCAGTGTTTGAGATCCCTTGACATAATATATTTAAAGCAAGAGTCAATCAGGCTTTGGCCATCACCCATCCTGCCTTCCTCCATAAAGTCATGATAATTAATTAAAACTTCTCCAGACTATTGATATGGCAGTTTAGATTAGATATGGTCAAGGGTAACACAAAAATTCAAAACAAAAATTGTTGAAACAAAGATATACATCTATTTCTCTTTCACATAAAAGAGTCTAGAAGGCAGTTAGTATAGAACCCCATGTTTCAGAAACTCAGGCCCCCCTTCTCCTTTGTTGCTCTCCCATCCTGGAGCATACTGAAAAGCACAGGGCATCCATCTCTTGGTCCAGATGGTTATTCGTCTCCATCCATCAAGTGAGCATTTTAGCCAATAGGGGAAAGGGGAGAAGGACTCTTCCAGACAAATACAGCCTACTGTTTATATCCCATTGGCTAAATAAAACAAAGCTGCAGATGACTATAGCTGCGAGGGAGGCTGGAATGTGTAGTCTGGATTTAGGCAGCCACATGCCCAGTTAATCAAAAGAGAAGGACATAAAGAATGACTGAGGACAAGGAATGTCTTTTTGCAGTTTGTCAAGTGATTCTTTTCTCTGGGTCTCTTTTCTCTCCTCCAAAACAGATAATATCCATATGGTAAGGAAATAATGTCCAAGAAAATCCCACAGATTTGGCATAAATACACTCACTGCCAACAGCAAGAAGTTAGAAACTTATTGTTAAACTATTTTGCAGCCACAAAACATGTTTATGAAGTCTCAGGAAGGACTAATACAAGGAGACTTTGTTGTTGTTTATTGTTTAGCTGCTCAGTCATGTCCAACTCTTTGCAACCCTGTGGACTGTGGGCTCACAAGGCTCCTTTGTCCATGGGATTTCCCAAGCAGGAATACTGGAGTGGGTTGCCATTTCCTTTTCCAACAAGGAGTCTTAAATAACTATTAAATTCACACACACATGCACACACACATATATAAAATATATATAATATCTTTGTATTGGATTATCTCCCTTCTGGCGGTGATATTCTTGAATTCCATTTCATTTAAGATCAGCCTGACAAAACTACCTTAAATGTTAGTCAGAATCCTTTATTCAGAAAAAATGCCTAAAATATCACCCTTTAGTTTTAAAGAATGCTAAAACTCAGTTGTCCCAAGAATTAGCAACCTAAGCAGCTATTAATTGCTTAATCTGAGTAAACCTGTTCAGTGTTCTAAAACTTGAGTGGCGCCATATTCCCAAAGACCAAAACCAATAGGCAAGATATATGTGTATGGATATTTCTACCCAGCCTCTTTTCAGAAGGAAACCAGAAGTTACTGAAGTGCATTGCCAGGTGGGTTTCAGGACAGAAGTCAAGTACAGGCTTCTGGCTATCATGGAGGAGGAAACTGCAATTAAAAGAGAACAGCAGAAACTTTGCTCTGAAAAGACCCCACTGTTTTCTGCTTGGAGAGCTTGGTATACATGAGGTAAAGGGACACGGGGATATATGAGACGTGGAGATGTTTAGGGTGTTCATGATGGAATAGCTGCAATAATCTAGTGACCTCAGGCCCTAGGATCCTCTCTCTCAATCGTACTCTGGTCTTATCTAAAAATTGACTTAATTAAATTTCTTTTCTCTTTGACACCATGTAAAAATTTCAGATGTACTCAGGGGTGCCAAGTATTAGCTGATATTTGTTGCTGGATTTAAAAGATTTTAGAAATGCAGAAAAGCCAATGCAACTTTGAGTATCTTGCTCCGACTTTTGAGATGCACAGCTGGTGATTGATTGGAGCCTACTGTTGATCCCTGTCTTGTTGCCTGCCTTCCACCAAACTACAGTGTTTGATCCTTAAGGGGAACTGGGGTGGGGGGCCAGGGCTCTCCAGGGGTGTATGACCCTCAGGCCTGGCATAACCTCAAGGGTGGAGTCGGCCTGGAATCAGTCTCACACATTATTAATTGACTTCTGCCTCATGTTCTGTGCCTGCATGAAGACAGGTGTAGGAACTGCAGGGCTGGCTATGGGGAAGTATGCCAGATGTACCCGTCTTTCATATCAGCACCCATCTGGGTAGGCAAACTGTTTACAACAGCTGATAGCAGTCATAATCTTCCCATCTGCTGGTATAAACCCAGCAGAGGGAGGCTGTTCTATAAAACAAAAATTAACATCCTATAGTTTCTTATTTTTTCTCTCTTCCAAATTACCTCAGGGATATTTTTTGCCCAAATTTAAAGTGAAACCATGCTTAATAGCTATATAGCATTTGTGTCATTATAGGAAGCTGTATAGTGACTCACAGGCAATTTTCAGGTGTGTTCTGACACCTAATGTGCATCTGTTGGATGGAGAGTAAAACTAGGAGGACCAAAGGGCAGAGAAATCCATCCACTTCTAGGATAACTGATGAGTGGTTGCCTCTGAGGTGCACCTTCCTTGGCCTGTCAGTAAAGGACACAGCTGGCTCCTCATCATGCCAGGATTCACCCCACTTCTGTGGTATGTTCAACTGAAGCAGATGCATAAATAATAAATACTATTTTATTAATATCAGATAAATCCTCAGCATGGCAAAAACACACAGGTCCTTCTGTCTTCCTCAAATGAGGAAACTGTAGTGGAGACTGCCAGACAGTAGTAGGAAAACATAATAGTTTCTGAGGGTCCATCTCCAGACTTACATCCAGAGAATTCATACAAAACCCTTAGCACAGTGCCTGCATACAGCAAGTACTTGATACAGTTCAACTAACAGCAGTAATAACAACAACAGCAGCAACAGAAATATAATAAAATTCTACCCAGGTGGAGAGGGTTAATGAGATGGATGTGCTTCTTCCACTCCAATATATCTTTTGTTAAATTACCAGTTTTTCTCCTAAAAGTGCAAGTGTGGTCTTTCTCCCTTGCACAAAGTCTTCTGTTGGCTCCTTCACTGCCTATCGGATGCCATCATCTTGGCTTGGCCCTACCCTCCCTCTAGTTTTACCTCTTGCCTGTCCAGGCTATTCCATGCCCCCTGTGTTTGATTAGCATTTTAGATCCTTCCCTGAGCATACCTTGCACCAACATATGTCATCATCTTCACAGCCTATTCTTCTGGCTGGATAGTTTCCATCCCCTGCTCTTGCTTATCTTTCCTGACCCAGATCAAATGTCACCTCCCCCTGTGTAAGCTCTTCTCGTTTCTCTTAGGCAGTTACCCCTTCTACATTCCCATTGCACTTTGGCTATATCTCAAAGGTCATACTGACTGTGTCACATCATAATTTGCCTGTCCATGTCTATTTTTTTGTGTGTGAATAATACTTTTATTAAGTCAACTTCATATATAATAGCAAAGGTGTCATATGGAAATTTGTAATATACATTTATTTTAATTAGAGGTTAATTACTTTATAATATTTTATTGGTTTTGCCATACATCAACATGAATCTGCCACAGGTATACACATGTTCCCCATCCTGAACCCCTCTCCCTCCTCTCTCCCTGTACCATCCCTCTGGGTCATCTCAGTGCACCAGCCCCAAGCATCCAGTATCATGCATCGAACCTGAACTGGCGATTCATTTCATATATGATACTATACATGTTTCAATGCCATTCTCCCAAATCATCCCACCCTCGCCCTCTCTCACAGAGTCCAAAAGAAAAATACAGTATACTAACGCATATATATGGAATTTAGAAAGATGGTAATGATAACCCTGTATGCGAGACAGCAAAAGAGACACAGATGTAAGAACAGGCTTTTGTCCATGTCTGTTTATTCTCCATGAGTCTCTGAGCTCTCATAGAAAGGAATCTTACCTTATCCATCTGAATTCACCTGTGGCCAAAAGAATTCATGAGTATCTGGGAGCATTCTTATTAATCATTAAGAATTTGAAGGTTGAATTCTCACTAGCCACTTTCATTCAATCAAGCATCTAGTTCTTCTACGTGATATAACTATAACTTAAGAGGAAGGAGAGGAAAATATTAAGATGGAAAATGTTGTTGATACTTCAGAGCCTGTACAATTTATCTAGTAGGTGAAAGATGAAAATGAGTTTGACAGGGGACCTGGCATTATTAACTAGAAAGCATATGATGAGGCATGTCTGTCTATGATTCCAAAAGATCCTGGCTCCTTGGTAGGTGACATCAGAGAAAAATGATGTTGAGTGGATCGTGAAAAGAGGTTTTCATATATGAGGACTTCATAGGCAGCAAGCTGGTTGAAGTGTAGTGCCCAGGAGGAACATTCACCACTGTAGACTAAGCAGTGTTCACCACCTGGGGTCTGTCTGTGTAAGAATCCACTGCCCGAATGATCTTGCTGCCGTGAGGACATCCATACGCTGTCACATGGTGGCTAAGAGGGTGTCTCAAGAGTCAGACTGCCTTCGTTTGAATCCTGACTCAGCTGTGTGGCCTTTAGCAAGTTACATCACCTCTCTTGATTCATTTTCCTCATCTGTTCAATAGGAATAGCAATATTATTTACCTCCTAATTTTGTTGTGAGAATTAATCAGCTGAACCATGGAGAACAGTATCTGGCGGTTGGTAAACATTCAATAAATATCAGCAATGAATTACCTCCTAAGTGGTGCCCAGGGCTTTCTCATTGTGTTTATTTGGATACAGACTGGAACTTAAGTCCAACAGACTGAAATCAGGGAAGACAGCAACAAGTAAGTGACGTGCCTCTTCCCTGCTCCCCAGGGAAAGAGGCTAAATAGATGGGTATGTGGGTCAAAATAAGGACAGAAATAAAAGAATGAGGCACTGTATGTTCCATTAAAGATATAAAGTAGGACTGGCTGTATCTTCTTTGTTAGGAAATAACTAGTATATATAATTTTTTTCTCAGTGTGGAACATATATCTGCTTTAAATTTATATTACAGACCACCATTCCTGAGGGGAATAAAAATAACAAAAACAATAATAAAGCCACCTTTTATAAAAATTTTTATAATTTAAAATAGGCCTTGTTTTCTTGGGGGCATTGGAAGTGCATTGTTTTCGATAAAGGGCAGGTGGTCCCCAGCTCCCCACCTATAAAAACAACTCAAATAAGCTTGCATCAGTTTTTTAAAAAAACCTGTCATTAACTAAATCTGAAGTGGTTTAAATTAAATCCAGACTAGGTTGACTTTTCTTGCCCAGGAAGAACTGAAGTAGAATGCTTCAGTTCCAGAGGCTTTATTTTTTTTCATTGTTTTCTTTACCCATTAGACTCTCTGAGCCATGCAAATGGTCCCAGCCCCCTTGGTTAGATATTGCAGTTATTACAACCCTCTCTTCTAATGTGGGTCCACATGAAAAAGAGACCCCTTTAGGAATGGCTTTCATTTTTTGAGAGGACAAATTGAATTCATGTATTTTGTCCATCTACTTAAGTCTCAGATAAATGAACTGAAGCAATTTTAGTTTAATAGCCTCATCCTCACCAGGACTTCATCTCACTAGAAGGCATACACTGGTACCTTCCATAGCTGTGTTTTGCCCACCCCATGCCAGACCCACAAGGCAACCAACCCGTGTGGCGGAAACAGAGATGCCCTAAGCTGCTCTTTATACATGATCTCATAGCACGTGGAAGGATGCTACCGCCAGTTGTTTTCCTTAGCTGGAAACCAGCAGTCTGCACCTGTGAAGAATCGGATGGCTTGCCCTCCCAGCCTGGCCACTGCCGGGTGGGTGTGAAATCCTGTGCCCTCCGCCTTGTTTTCCTAACTGGCTGGAATATGCTGGCCAAGCACCAGGGCGTGTTTATTACATCCTCTCTGGGCTCAGGTCATGGACACTTTTCAAGTAGAGAAGTGACACACATCTTGCCCAGGTCATGTTTCTGTGACATCCGGCAGGCCTTCCACAAAAACACTTTCAGGAGGAAAAGGAAAAGAATGACAAAGGCAACAAGAACCACATTACTGTCCTCATCCTGGCAGTGGAAAAACATCCTGCAACCCAGAACCTGGATGGATTCTGTGCACCTTTAGCTTGCAGGTCAAGATTAAAGACTCTGGGCACCATTCCACAAAAGGAAGGACCTGTGACTTAAACACCCCAATTCCCCCTAGTGTGGGGAATCTAGTTAAAACTTGGTCTGCTCAGAGTCTTTGGGAAGCCTTGGTCAGCGCCAGCTGGTAGCTATTTACTACTACATAATTGTCATCGATTGGGGAGATTTTTTTTCTTTTTTCCAAAATGCAAATAGTTTTATTGTTTTTTATATTGTAAAAAGGTTACATGCTAATTGAAAATGATATTAGTAATTTCTTACAAAGTGTAAAGAAAGAAAAACTTCAAGTATGTACAGAATATTCTTTCACATAATAGAACTGATTTTCCTTAACCTGTCTCTGTGATGCAGGGATGAGTTGCCGATTCTTTCTAGATGCAAGCCCGAGTACTGGTAGTGATAGACACAGAGAGGAGAAAGACATGGTCTCTGCCCTAGGGAGGCTCACAGTGAATATGGGCTGGTGGGGGAGAGAGATATACAAATAGATGATTAAAGTTTAATTTGGTGCCCGTTACCATTGATTTCTGATATGTATCAAGAAGGAAACGAGTCACCCTGTGTGGCAGAGTTTGGAAGCACGTTCTAAGTGAGGCCTGTTGGATGATAGCATGATGTCAGGGGAGGAGGAGGAGAGTACCCATGGAGGACACAGGAGCTACAATGGCCAGTAGCTGGAGGAAGACCCTCAGCCTTCTGGAAAGTGTACCTGGAGTGTGGAATGGATAGTGGAAGAGGGGAGAGGGCTGAAGCTGGGGCAGACTCATTCCAGATGACGACATTCCTCATCGATCACAGACTGGTCCTGTTTTCTACCCTCTCTCTCCACACGTATTTATCACTGGTGTCCAGGTCACCAGTGTTTTTTTTTTCCCCCTTTATTGTGTGGACAAGCAAATGAATACTGTGTACCTCGACATTCCCAAGAAACTAAAGAGCCTGGTAAAAGGACAAACAGTCCCCACAAATAGTTGCAAATGTAGGATAGTAAATAATGGTTACAAAAGTTACATGTTTCAGCAATTTTCAACAATGTCTTGTAATTATCAACTGTAATTTAGGCCAACTGACCAAACCACCAAGAGCTCTCAGTGCCTCTTTGACGGCAGAGCTTGGCAAGTCCTTGAAGGGGCCTCTGCCTGACCAGTCTCTCCTCAGGATTGAACCCCAAGGACGATCAGCCTGATCCCCACAGATCTCATCTCCTCTTTTCAGAGGGGACTTCTGACTTTCTTATGCCAGTATCTGTGAGAAACTAGGCCTGTGATTGTTGCAGCAAAAGCAGAAAGTTTCTACTTAGTGATTTATCCTCTAGGCTTGAGCTTAAGATGTAAATGAATATTGGATTCATCAGAAACAACAGCTGGGCATTGACAGCAGGTGAGTTGAGAGGATAAAGTAGTTGCTAATTCCAGCTCAAATCCTGCTGCTCTTCAAAGGCTGTAGCACAGACCTTGCTCTGCCCATAGTCCTCAGACAAATCACTTCAGCATAAGCCAGCCCCTTCAACTGCCAGCACCTGCATTTCTGAGCCTGTGGGTTTCCTCAACTTCACAGGCCACCTTGCTAACATGCGTGGCAGGATAGGTATATGAGGAATATCCCCCTAGGCTCCTCAGCAGCCTTCAACCAATGTTGAGGGTATTTACACCTCAACTCTGTCAACCCTCTAATGAGATAACCCTTTCCCAGAATTCCCAGGCACCCTTTCTGAGCTACTTCCCTTCTCTGTCTTATTCTTCAACTCCCATCTTCATCTCCTGAATTTCCAAATCGATGCTTTGCACATAAATCATCTCAGGGTCTGTTTCTGGGGACCTGATCCCAGAAAAGTTCATTTCCATACCTTCCCCAGCCATCATCGTCCCCCCCTGCTCTAAGCATGTGAGAGTGCACATCTGTAGCGTCGCGTCTGCACCTGACTTCTTCTGGTTGCATTCGCCTTCCGTTCACTTGGTATATGAATCCACACACCAATGCTAACCTGCTTTAAGCACTGCAGAAGAGGGCACTGTGCCTTATACTTCTTTGTCCCCCTGCACTGCCCATCCCTGAAAAGGGCTCCTAGCATGTGAACCACAAATATTTGCTGACCAGCTGTTAGATGGAGATTGGAACTTGACACTAGTATAGGACTTATGCTGGTAGACAGCTGCTGATTACATGGCAGGGCATAAGGAAGACCAGGAACACTACAGACATTGGGTTCCAGTCATGGGTTGTAGCTGTTGGTTTTCAGGTTCTATTGGTCTTCTTTCTATGTGGTGGCCAAAGTGTAGTCTCTGGCATTGGGCATCACTGGGAACTACATTCAGAATCTACAAGTTAACAAGATCCCCAGGTGATCTGTGTGCATATGAAAATGTAAGATGCACTGGTCTCAAGGATCCAGTCCCACAGGGTTTATCTACTAGAGGATTCCCCCGAGGTCTGGACATACCCACATGGGTGGTTGCATGCACGACTCATGTATGGTTTATAAACACACACAGCCATACCCCCACAGGTTTCTTTGTAAGACTCATTTTGTTACAAAGTAATAAGTCAATAACCTTTAAAAATGATCATCTTTGGCAATGTTAGAGCAAACAGAAACCCAGGGAACATCAAACATTTTTTGTTATACAGTTTCTGAGTATTTGTCACACATCTGATGAGGGCAAGGCACTGGAGAGAGTGCAAAGTTAAATATTTAATAAAAATCAACCCTTTTGTTGTTGTAAGGGGCTCTGGTTTTTCTTCTCTTAGAAAGGATCCTTCGCTGGGTGTTGATACTTCCTATGTAACATTCCTAGAATTCCTCACTCCATCCCCACTCCTGTGGAAAAGGGGGTGGTGTGGGGAAGGATGAGGAGAGTGTTCCTAATTAACACTTTTATACATAATAACATAGGGGGTGTATATACAAGATTTTCCTTTGCTTAAATTTCCAATTTTTTTCTTGTTATTTGATTCATCACATTTCAACCAGGATCTGGAAGCATCCCCAAAACTCCCAGCACAATTTGACACAGAGATAGTGTCATCATGATGTTAAGGGTTTGTTTGTTTTTTTTTTTTAATAATTTTACTCTCAAAAATTATGAGGAGAACACTTGAAAGTAGATGAATTTTATTGCATAGCCATAACTGTACTATTTGAGCTGATATTTACATTTCAGCTCTCTTCTTTATTTATCAAAAACAGTAAGTCTGGTTTTATTTAGTAGTGAATAGGAGTGGGGAACTTAGTGCTAGTTCACAGCCTCTAAGAAAAGATGTATCTGACAGTCAGCAGATCAGCAATGGATGGTCACACTGAAATGCTCATGCTAGAGTTCTTAGCATTAACCAGGAGTCTTGTTATTTACATGTAGATAACAGAAAAGAAATTACACTGAAAAGGGTATCTTGGCATCAATTTATTCCTTGTTAAGTAATAAATTAATCTAGAGTAGGTAAAGAAATAGTTGCTATTTAAGATTAATAAATTTAAGATACCTGGAAAGTGAATGTTTTTAGAACTGTAGATTTCCCAACTTCAGTGCTATGTCAGTTCCATAGAGTTTCAAATATCTGGCAATTCACCCAGAAAAGTAGAAAACAAACACTTTCGTATCTCCTGCTACTGAAGTCTTTAGTATGGTTAATTTTAGAGATCCTGGATTATACTAAACTCCTATTGCTATGTTTTCTCTGGCTCTTCCTTCTACTATGTTCTTCTTAGGAGACAATCTTCCTTCAGCTATGACAACAACCCCTGTCTCAGTCAAATATTTCTTCCTCCTTCGAAACACTTTCCAGAGCCCACCTTCTCTGTGATAGCTCTGCATTCCCAAAACAAGATTTGGTGATCAACTCTTTCTCTTCAAGACTGGTAGTGAAGGTGAAGTCGCTCAGTCGTGTCCAACTCTTTGCGACCCCATGGACTGTAGCCCACCAGGCTCCTCAGTCCATGGAATTTTCCAGGCAAGAGTACTGGAGTGGGTTGCCGTTTCCTTCTCCAGAGGATCTTCCCAACCCAGGGATCGAACCTGGGTCTCCCGCACTGCAGGCAGACACTTTAACCTCTGAGCCACCAGGGAAGCTCAAGACTGGTAGGTACAGATTAAATTGGCAGAGAAGGTGGGCAATGGGAGGAAATGGGAAGTTACAGAGATTTTCTGAAGGAAATATTCTACCATCCTCCACTTTAGAAAGTAAGAATTACCTTGAAGGCTAAATGCATAGGTTTTAGTATTCTACACAGTAGATAAAATGAAAACAATGAATACAATGAGATGACGCTTCTATTATTCTGCTGAGAAATGGCAAAAGTAAATCATGCTCTAGTCTAAATGTGCACAGCCATCCCCACAATTCTTGTGTTGAACACTAGTCCTAAAGTGATGGTATTAAAAGGTGGAGTTTGGGGGAGGTGATTAGGTCTTGAGGGTGGAGCCCTCATGTATGGGATTAGTGCCCTTATTAAAGAGTTTTCAGGGAGCTCCTTTGTCCCCTTCCTCTATGGAACCAAAAACCAAATCTACCAACACTATGATCTTGGACTTAGCAGTCTTCAAAACTGTGAGAAGCCCAAGTAGACTAAGATAAAAATGGACTATGAGTCCATTCAAGATCTCAACACAGCCTTATCTAAAAATCCTAAAAAAGGCTGTTCTGCTTTATTTCCACTGTTTACATAAAGATGAGCTCACAAGAGAGTAGAAAGCACTTTGGAAAGTAATTTTTTCCTCCAAGCTAGTACATTTCAGACCTTCTCTTTCAAGCACACCCTGGCCATCCTTACCTTCAAACCGCATTCTATTAGCTGCAGTTTGTTCGCAAATTTTGATTTACTTATTTATTTATGCCCTGCTTACTTCCAGCAAGCAGTTCAGGAGGTTCACAATGAAAACATGGTGCTATGAGACCAGAAATAATTAACCCAAGGTAAAATGCAGGAACAGAAAAGGGGAGCATTGGCAGGATAGGGGGCACACATGTAGCAGAAAAACTTAATCTATCTTAGCTAAGGAAATTGCCAATCTCAAGCAAAGTCATATTTGCAAACTGCATTTTGCATTTTTCATTTCATTCTCCTCTGTACATAATGAGGTAATACTTTTCCAAGTACTTCTGTCTAACTTGTATTTTGGGAGTTATATGTCAGCTACCATGAATAAAACACCCTGGCTTTTTTGTTTGTTTGTTTTAATAAGTAGGTGCAAAGAAAGATAGGCATCTTGTTTTTAATTGTATAATGAGTAAACTATGTAATGTAATGAGTATGGAAAGTTCAGTTGTAGCTGATGTATAGTTCAGTTGAGTTAAATCATACCATATTGTGTTCCTTTCCTAATGACCACAAAGCACTTTTTCTTTTTTTCCTGGCAAAAAGTTCAAACACAATTTCTTTTTCTTTCTCCCTATTCCTTGCCTTTCTTTTTGGGTCCATAATAAGCAACTTTCTTCAAAATTGTTTCCATGATTAGGCCAGAAGATCTGTGGTTACTTTTTCTATCATTCTGTGATTACACCGCTTTTGCTAAGTAGATATTGTGTAGTTAAAGATGGGCTGCTTCTTTGAGTTTTGCAAAAATGTTTCAATGCTAAAATCCCCAATGCTCTTTCAAAAAGTTTGCTTAATTGAAGCAAAAGAAATAGTGGAACCATTGTTGGGGATAATCAATGAGAGGTAATTTACATGAGGGGACCACGGTGTGGTGGGAGAGGAAATTCTGGCTCTGTATAATTCATTCTGAGTCGCTTGAGCCCACACAAAAGATTTACCTTTAAAAGGCTAAGTTCCCAAGCCCCCAGTTTTTAACGAGTAAATCCGACCTCTAAATCCTTTATCAACCCACAAAACAACACTATGCTTAAAGCTCAAATTAGATAGATTTCTACAAGCTTTAAAATCTATAAGTATTTGGGGGTCAATGCAAGAAAAGATGCTGAAAGATAAACTGTCAGCACAAATGAGAGATTTGTGTTTTCAGACATAAATGGGGCCACACCAAATGCTATGTAGGGGAAAATACTCTTAAACTAGAAACACTTACTGACAGGAGGCTATGTTCAGTTTTCTACCCATTTAAAAAATCAATCATATTAAAAACAGAATTTATTTGGTTGCATTATTGTCTCAAATAGCAAGGCATAAAAATAAGCTACATTTACATTCTATGATTTCTACTTTAAATCCTAAGTCAGCTTCATTCAAACACCTCTTTGAGGAAGACAAAGTAAGTTCCACATTTAAATATTAAATAAAAGCCATAATTGCTTTTTAAGTGCAAAAATTATACCTTGTGTTTTTTGTTTGTATTTTTCTTTTAACAAGGGCATGGTTTACTTTAGCATCTGTGCCAAGTGCGTGGAATTGAACTGAGTCCAGCTGATCTCTAATTTTTGCCATGTTAGAAAATTTGAGTTTCATTCAAAACAAAGGATACATCTGTTTTCATCAGCTGTTTCTTGAATTTTATGACTAGGACTTATTTTTTGACATTGTTTTGCCTAGACAGTATTGTTTTACTAGGCATGATTTATTACTTTATGTGTGCCCATGGAAACTGTGTTCCTAAAATCATAGAAACTGAATCAAAAATAATAAGGAAAGGATAGGAACTTATTTCCTTTACATTGGATTAAATGATTATTTAGAATATGTAAATCTGTTTAAATTATAACAGAGCTTTGTTTATCAATGGGAAGAAAAATATGTTCAATTAACTCCAAGTTTATTTACATAAACTTGAGGCATGATCAGAGCATAAAAGAAAGAACTGAGGAATGTGATGTTTCGGAATGCTGTTTTAAAAATCAGCTCAAAATCGGAGGATTATCTGCCTAAGAGAGTCATCAGCAATGTTTTTATTTATTCTGTACTTTGCTCCACAAAAAAGGATTTCAAGCAGCTTGCCCTCTTAATATTCTACATTTAAAATGTTTGAATCTTAGCTTTGAATATGATAAACTGACAGTACTTGATGCCTACTTACTTTGCAAGCATTTTACATGTATAATTTTGTGCTAGTATTTTCAGGCTAGAAGAGTGTATCCTTATCTGGGCAGCACTTTAAAAAATAATCTTATTTATTTATTTATTGACTGTGCTGGGTCTTCGTAGCTGTACAGGCTTTCCTCCAGTTGCTACGAGTTGGGGCTACTATATAGTTGGGGTGCTTGAGCTTAAGAGGTTGTGCCTCCCAGAGCTCTAGAGCACAGGCTCAGCAGTTGTGGTGCAGGGGCTTAGTGGCCCTGAGTATGTGGGATCTTCCTAGATCTGGGATGCAATCCATGTCTCCTGAATTGGCAGGTGGATTCTTTACCATTGAGCCACCAGGAAAGCCCTCATGTAACATTGTTAAAAAAGGAAATAGGCTATCTTGGTAAAATGTTGAACAAATATCATCTCTAGGGAAACTTTTTTCACAGGTTACCAAAACAGTGGCCTATATTTGCTTACTGAGCTGGTATTGAGGTTTTGAACATTTTTAGAACTTCCAAACCTTTATTAAATCACAAAATAAGTTATCTGGAAAAATTAAGGGGATATATGGCTTTTGAGACAGCTTGTTTTAGTTTTGGTGATAATTTAGATACATCTGCATTTACATTTAAGATTTTCAACACTGAAACAATAATCGCTAACATTTATTTAGCACTTTTCTATGCCAGGCATTGTTGTGAATGCTTTGTTTTTAACTCTCTGAATCCTCACAACCTCTCTATGAGGTGGGTACATTAATCTGTTTCATAAACTGGGCCATGCAGAATTAAGTGATTTGCTCAGGTCATGACTGGCTTGTGGTAGTGCCAGGATTCGAACACAGGAAAGAGCTTCTGACCCCCTCTATGACCACCACACCACCCACTGTGCCTGCTCTGTTGGGAGGGCTTTCCAGGGACTGCCACCTTTTCTGTTCTCCCAGGGTGGGACTTCCTCTGGAAATATGTATCCCAAGAAATCTCTCACGTGTATGATAATTAGAACAGCCTGGACTCTTTGTTTGTCCTACTAGTATCTTACCAATTCTACTTTCCAAGCAGTAAAGGACGCCTCTAGAAAGCCAAACACTTAACTGCTCCTTGTTTCAAGGGGAAATTTTAAGGCAGTGAAACAGTTGGGGCTGCTGCTAGAAAGTCTCAGAAAGAGCTATAAATCTTCAGGTGGGTGTGATTAAGGGAGGCCCTGAGCAGGGGCTGGCGTGGAGAAGCTTCACACATTGCACAGATAGACCAGCTGACTCCAGCAGAAACAGGTCTGTAATGACCTGGACTCAGTCATCTGGAATTTCTAAAAAGAGGGACTATAAACTCATCTGTCAATAGATGCTATGGACATTTAGAATCTTATTTTAAATGTCTTTAAATTTTTTATTTTAAAGGTTAGTATCCCACACTTTGAACAGACCACAGAATAGGAGAGCCTAAAAGCCTGCTAGTAAAATAGGACCAGGATTCATGTACCACCAGTAAGTAAAATTTTATGTTCCAAGGTGGACTGCCACTGATTAAAAATGACTTTTAAAACCTGATATTGGTTTCTCTGCAAAGGAGGTATTCAGAGAGGAAGAAGGAAGCACAAAGGAGGGGCACATTGGTGTTGCCAATGTTCTGTTTCATTACTTAAATGTGTCTATATCTGTTCTTTTATATATAGCATGTATTCCATAATGTCAAAAAGCTATTAATATTAAACATTTACTGGGTGCTAATAGTATGCCTGGCATTGTAAACAATAATATTTATAATAAAACACTAGGCCTCTACTGAATGGCTTATTTTAAAATTCATTATTATTTCCAGTATTATCACATTAAAATAAAAAATTTTACTTAAAATTTTTACTTACATTTACTTACTAAAAATTTTACTTATACACATTAAAGATACTACTTATTAACGATTGATTGCTGCCATTTAAAAAAAAAATCATTTGCTCTATGCCAAGTCCTTCTTAGGTATTATTTCATTATTCCTCCTACCAAAGTCTTGAAGAATTGTGTCAGCTAAGATGAGTTTGGTAATAGCATATCAAACTAAAGCCAGTTTCAATAATAAGAATATTTATTATCTCATTTAAGAAGTCTGCAAGACTTGATGGGTCCAGGATCCCTCCAAAAGTTCCACAAGGTCATCAGGAACCCTTGATGATAAGGCTGTTTCTCTCCACCTCCTTGGGATATTAACATGGCCCTGTAATCATGTCCCCTTTTGCTTGCAAGATGGCTGCCACAGATCCGGGCAGCATATGTTGTAGACCCAGCAACATCTGGTTAAAGAAAAAGCATGTGTCCCTCCATGTGTCTACTCTTATTTGGGAAGAAAACCTTTTCCATCAATCTGCATCCCAGAAAATTTCACCTCAAATCCAAATGCCCAGGATAAAGTCATATACCCACCCCTTAGTTACAAAGGAGGATGATGTATTTAGTGCCACGTTTTTCTCATCTTTGTTCTCTTTGTTGGTGATTTCATGTCTAAAATGTCCCAAGTTTGGTGCTGAAGTGCTCTCTGGTGTTCCCAAGTATGAGATGGCTGTGAGGCACCTCATGGATAAAATTACGTAGGTTGCATTTGGCCATGAATTATAGCACTCTTGGCTGGGCTCAATTTTAATGAATTAATGATCAGTATCACTTAAGACATCTTTAAATAGAAACACACATAAAACAAGGTTGTGTATTGATCAGTTGATGAAAATATGTGGCTGGAATCTTTTGGGAATCTACTCCTGTATTTCCTTTAGAAGCAGTGCTTTCATGTTTGCTAATCCAGTGTCTGACGTGACTTCGTAGAACACAACTACTATGAATAGTAATAGTTGACTTTGTGTACACACACACACTCACACAACACACACACACACACACACACACACACATATACACACACACCCAGACAGTGATATAGTATCACATTTACCAGCAGCACGAGGCTGTCTAGCAGAGTTCTCTGAACTGAAATAATTTCACACCTTCTCATTCCAGAGTGGGGTGCCCAAAGTCCCAATTTGCCCTTGATGAAGAGTTCCCCAGGATAAGGGACCTTCAGTGTTGAAACAAGGAAAATCCCAGGACCAATCAGAAAGGGTTGACTCCCATGCTCCAGAGTTTCTTGAAGCCAGGGAATTGAGGTGGAGGAGGAATGTCAATCCTAACCCTTCAACTCTTGCACTGAAGCTAGCAGCTGCACCATCTTTAGGAAGGAGACTCATGGAATGAATGCACATCCAAGCAGCTAAACACTGCTATCCCCATTCAGGCTTCTGAGGACTCCCAAGCAAAAGCTAGATTTTCCCTGGCAAAGCTTCACTGAGAAAGCATTAACAGTAAGCTCATTTGATTTACATTCCTAATGCACCTTGCAAGTATCTCTTTGGTGTGTGGAAACGTCTAAGAGATGGATTATGAAGAAATACAATATATGGCACAATAAAAAAAAAGCAATAACAGATGCCCAGGAATTAAAATATTTTCATTCAGGCAGCAAAATATATTATTTTGTTTAACTCGCTTGTAAATTGATAAAGGATAGAGAGAAAACTGTGGATCTCAGGGCCAAATCCATATTTCCTATATCAGCAAATTCTCAAATTTCCACAGATTTGGGACTATATCAACTAGTGATTCTCAACCCTGGTATTATATTAGAATTATCTGAGAGGTTTTAAAACTTCCTATGCCTGGATGCCATCCATTACAATGAAATTAAATAGAAATGGAGTGGGGGAGAGGAATTATTGGGCATTTAAATTGTTCTAACAGCTTCCCAGGTGATTCTAATAACATACAGCCAGGGTTGAGACCCTCTCACAGGGAGGGTGATGTTGAGAAAGGGTCTTGGAAAGTTTCAGCAGAGAATGTGGTAATCAGTTGGTAATGCCTGCTGTGGGTGGGAGAGGGAGAAAGGTGGTAGCTCACAAGGCTGCACTAAGCCATCTTTTTCAGCCTAGCCAAAGCGGGAATATTCAAGCTCTGAAGTCAGGCAGATCTTGTGTAATCTGGATCAAATGATTCACACTCTTACCAGTATCTTCATCCTGTACCATTTTGCAACGTTGTCATGAGGGTTAGGTGAGGAAGCAGATGCCAAGTACCTGGCACATAGTGGATGCTTAATAGAGGGGAGTGATCATCATCATAACCAGGCTCCCATGTTTTCATTTTTGGCCACATTCTGATTTACATTCTGTTCTCCTAACAAAAGGGCTTCCCAGGCGGCTCAGTGTAAAGAATCTGCCTGCCAATCCAGGAGATGCAAGTTCGAACCCTGGGTCCAGAAAATCCCCTGGAGGAGGAAATGGCAACTCACTCCAGTATCCTTGCCTGGAGAATCTCATGGACAGAGAAGTCTGGCGGGCTACAGTCCATGGGGTTGCTAAGAGTCAGACATGACTGAGCACATATGCATGCAGCCTAACAAAGAGTAACAGAAGAGTTTTTATGAGATAGCAGTAACAGTATTTTACAAACGAAATGAATAACACAAAAAATGAATGGTATGGCCAAAGTAATTTTGCAAGCATATAATCTAGTTCAGGGGTCAGCAAATCACTGCCTGTGAGCCAGATCCAGCCACACTTATTCATTTACTTATTGTCTGTAGCTGTTTTCCCATAACGGATACCACATGGCCCATAAAGCCAAAAATATTTGCTATCTGGTTCTTTACAGAAAGTTTGCTGACCCTTGATTCTAGTTCATCAATTCTCAGTCCAGTCCATGGACCTCTGAAACCCCTTCAGGGGTTCTTAGAGGTCAAAGCTATTTTCACACTAATACTCACACATCATTGACCTTTTCACTGGGTTGACATTTGTACTGAAAGGACAAAAGCAACGTTGAGTAAAGCTGCCAGTGCCTTAGCACAAATCCAGACAGTGGGACCAAGTGTACTCTTCATTGTTTTCTTTACCACTACATGTTTGTAGGGAAGAAGCCAAACAAACAAAAAGCCAGTTTCACTTAACTCAGGTTGGCACTATTGGTATTTTGAACCACATAACTGTTGGTTTCAAGGGGGCTGTCCTGTGTACTGTGGGCTGTTTAGCAGCATCTCCAGCCTTGCCCAGTAGACACTACCACCTCATCCCCTCCCACCCCCCACTGTAACAGTCAAAAACCTCTCCAGACATGTTTTGAAATTTCTTTTATTTAACCAAATAGATGGTAAATATCAATAGATACAACTCAGATAGACAAAAACTCTTTGGTGTCTTCTGTAATTGTTTTAAACAGTAAAAAGTTCCCAAGACCAAAAAGTTTAAGACTTGCTGTTCCATTCTGTATTTATAGGGTATTTATGATATTTATACTGCTAAATCAATATAAAGTAAAAAGGATCACATGTATAAGATATAGGAAAAAGAAGTGGGGAGTTTGGGGTTTGGGATGGGAGGGGTAGAGGCATAGCCAGTGAAGACACAGCTTTAGAGATCCGGGGGGCAGTGTGACCTAGACTGAGTTAGTCCTCCATCTGTGCCTCAGTTTCCCTCTTATACAATGGAAGCGATTGCAGTACTTACCTCACAGTGTTGTTGGGAGGATTACATGAATAAATACCTAAAAAGCATATAGAATAGGTTTGGTGCTTAGATTAAGTGCTCTCTGTGGGTCAGCTATTATTGTTTTAATATTAAATAATCAGTTTATGTCAGAAGGGATGAGGTCAAGCCTGCCATTAAAGCACACAGGTGTTGTGGACCCTGTCCCCATGGCAGGATGACTGAAAGCAGAAAAATGCAGTCACTGGCCCCCAGAGACGAAATATCATGGTGCCAAGAAAGAAATCAGAATCCCCTAACCCACTTCTTACCCTAACCTCACACTTTCTAATCCAAAGTCACATCTGTTACCCCTGTGAGGTACGTGGACGTGCTCCAAGGTTTCAGAACAAACGACGTGAGGTTGGCTTGGTTTCATGTGTGAGTTCCAGAGCAGTTATAACTTTTCTTGTTCCCGCGCTGTGATTAATTTTCCCTTCAGCTCAGTTTGGCTGCCAGAAAGTCATCCAGAATTGTGTTGATTTCGGCCATCCTCACCTTTAGGAAGACATGTGATTTCAAAAAAGGTCTCTTAATGAAACCGAAGGACACCTCTTAGATAAGCAAGTGAAATGTTTGTAGACTGACTTTTAAGAAGTTGCTGAAGAAGACCCTGAAGCTGAAGCAGAGGACGTTACCTGAAATTTGAAATTGGCCTCTGTTGTAAAGTGTCACATCTCCTCTGTCCCAGTTCTTATCTCTCCTGACCTCCCTGGGTCAATCAAGATATGTTTTACTGTAATTGTTTTCTGCAGCTATTGAGAATGTTGCATTTAGATCCTAAAACCTGTTGAATTCACACGTCATATTCTCTGTGAAATCTGACCTGATTACTGTTTGACATTAACTCCCCTCCCTGGGTCTCCCCATTCTGTTCTTTTTTTTCCTTTGAGGCACATTTCTGCATCCAACACACAGTGTATTTTACATGTATATTTTGTTTTATTATCTGCCTCATTATTATGGCAAAGTTTTTACTGTTTTTCCTTCAGTGCTATATTCCTAGTTTCTAAAACAGTGTCTGATACATGGTATGGACCCCAACATCCAGCTTTTGCCTTTAAATGAGGAAGGGAAATCATCCCTGTGATGAATTACACACCGTGAATTCACATACAGAACCTTTGCATGAATGAAAGCATCTATGTTGAAAAAAATATTAGACTCAAAAAGAGTACTTAAATTTCCCTCTTGTTACCTAGCAATTTCATGAGCCAAAGTATAAAATAGGCTATCAGGAACTTGTCCAAATGGTGTTTGTTTTTCTTTCATCTAATATTGTTATCCTGCAGTGAATATCTCTTCAGTTAGCTATCCAGCTCACAGAAGTGTGTCTCAGTCCCACAGAGCGCTGTGCCCTAGGGCTTCCCTGGTGGCTCAAACAGTAAAGAATCTGCCTGCAGGACTTCCTGGTGGTCCAGTGAATAAGGCTGTGCACTCCCAATGCAGGGGGCCTGGGTTTGATCCCTGGTCAGGGAACTAGATCATGCATGCTGCAACTAAGACCCAGAGCAGCAAAATAAATAAATATTTAAAAAAAAAAAGAATCTGCCTTCAGTGCAGGAGACTGGGTTCAATCCCTGGGTTGGGAAGATCCCCTGGAGAAGGGAATGGCAACCCACTCCAGTATTCTTGCCTGTGAAATCCATAGACAGAGCAGCCTGGTGAGCCACAGTCTGTGGGGTTGCGAAGAGTCAGACATGACTGATCGACTAACAGAGGTTCTTAACAAATAGTTATTAAGGAGTTAATTGGCAAGTACCTCCTTCCCCAAGAGATGTGTTCCAAAGCAATTATACATGGAATCTTTGAAAATCAAGTTAAGTACTAAAAATTAGGGATATTCACTACTGAAATCTGTTCTGTACTAAGTATTTCTTGTAAAGCACAGAATGCCTTTGCAAACACATACTTTATTTGTAAAGTCATATCTTGGCATTTAGAGCTTCCCTGGTGGCTCAGACAGTAAAGAATCTGCCTGCAATGCAGGAAACCTGGGTTCAATCCCTGGATCAGGAAGATCCCCTGGAGAAGGAAATGTCTATCCACTCCAGTATTCTTGACTGAAGAATTCCATGGGCAGAGTAGCCTGGTTGGCTACAGTCCATGCAGTCGCAAAGAGTCAAACACGACTGACTAACACACACACACACACACACACGTCTTGGAATACAAAGTGAAAGTGAAAGTGAAGTTGCTCAGTCGTGTCCGACTCTTTGCGACCCGTGGACTGTAGCCCACCAAGCTCCTCTGTCCATGGGATTCTCCAGGCAAGAACACTAGAGTGGGCTGCCACTTCCTTCTCCAATGCATGCATGCATGCAAAGTCGCTTCAGTCATGTCCTAGGGTAATGGTAAGAATTAAATCTGTGACTGTTAACAGAGCACAAGGCTTGGACAGACTCAAGTCTAGCACAGGCATATTATAGACTTACAGTACTGATCTGGTGATGGAAAAAAAATCATGAGTAAACATACATATAAAATGAAACCAAGTATTAAAGTGAAAGTGAAAGTCACTCAGTCATGTCCAACTCTTTGGGACCTCATGTACTGTACAGCCCATGGCATTCTCTAGGCCAGAGTACGGAGTGGGTAGCCTTTCCCTTCCCCAGAGGATCTCCCCAACCCAGGGATTGAACCCAGGTCTCCTGCATTGCAGGCGGATTCTTTACCAACTGAGCTATCAGGGAAGCCCATCAAGATTTTTAAAAAAGAATTTGTAATACAATGAAAATTGAGACAGAAGAAGTGGCTGGGGATGGCTTCATGAAGGAGACAGGAGTCACATCTTGAAAGAAATGAATATTAACATATATTTGGAATTTAGAAAGATGGTAATGATAACCCTGTATGCGAGACAGCAAAAGAGACACAGATATATAGAACAGACTTTTGGACTCTGAGGGAGAGGGAGAGGGTGGGATGATTTGGGAGAATGGCACTGAAACATGTATACTATCATGTAAGAAACGAATTGCCAGTCTATATTCGATACAGGATACAGGATGCTTGGGGCTGGTGCATGGGGATGATCCAGAGAGATGATATGGGGTGGGAGGTGGGAGGGGGGTTCAGGATTGCGAACTCATGTACACCCGAGACAGATTCATGTCAATGTATGGCAAAACCAATACAGTATTGTAAAGTAAAATAAAGTAAAAATAAAAATTAAAAAAAAAAGAAAAAAGAAATGAAGGCTCAAAATGCTGTAACAAAGGAGACAGGAAAATTCCTAGCTGGAAGAGTTAATTAAGACCTGTACACCTACCACTTAAAAGGATTTTGAGCATCAATCTCTGATATATATTTGTTTATAATTATATATATATTCTATTATACTACCATTATAAAAACTTTTAAATACATAAGAGATGGGACAGGGAGGGAGATGGGAGGGAGGTTCAAGAGGGAGGGGACATATTTATACCTATGGCTGATTCATGTTGCTGTTTGACAGAAAACAGCAAAATTCTATAAAGCAATTATCCTTCAAGTAAAGAATAAATTAATTTTTTTAAGTAAAAAAAGATTTTAAAAGAGCAGTTAAAGATTAAATAAGCATATTTTAAATTATTAATGGTATATCATTATTTATGTTGGACACAGACTACATTTCAAATAACCTTCTAGATAATTTTGAATTTTTATGGCTCTCTTCCAGTCATGTTGGATTAAAACTTGTCAGCCCATAATATGCCTGATGAGTTCTCCTAGGTATAGGAGACCTGTCAGCTAAGCCGTTTTCTTATTCATTCATACCTAAGTTATTCATATTGTCTTTCATCATCAGTTTCTTTGAAGGAATCTATTTAAGTGAATTGTGAGAGTTAACTTGATTAAAGCTAACTAATAGAATGTACTCTTTCAGCCAGGCACATAAGTCTGTAACGTGCTGCCAGATGCTTACAGTGAATAGATGAGTGAAGGTATCCTTTGGAGAAGAGGTAAACCAGTATGGTGCCTGCCATCATCCAACAGGTGGATGGCTGGAGGGTGCCGCTGATCAGGCCTCCTGTGTCCATGTGGAGTTAGTGAGTCACTGGAATGGAACCTTGGCCCCAGGAAGAACAATAGTCTGGAAGGGTGGATATGTGAGGTCAGATCATTAGTGGTGGTTGAGAGATTTGGACATGGCAAGATAGGCTCATGAGACTACATATTCTTAAGAAGGGAGTAACAGGAAAACTTTAAAAAATTGTCCTGGGAATCAGGAAAAAAATTAAAACCTCAAAGAAGCCAATTCAGAGGCATCATGAATGAAACATTGTTAGCTTCAGCTAGCTCTGTAAGTATACTCCCCATAGAGTTGTCATCTGCAGGCCATGGGACTCTGACTTTCTTTTAAAATACAGGCCTTAGTTCTTCATTATTCTCCACTCCCTCCTACCCCCTGCCAGCTTTATTAAGGTATGATTAACAAGTAAAATTATAAGATATTTAAAGTATACAGCATGATGATTTGATATACATATACATATATCAAAGGATTCCTCTCATCAACCCATCCATTATCCCATATATTTCAGCAAATTTCAGTTCCATGATACCATGTTGGCAGCTGTGGTCACCATGTTATGCATGAGCCTCTCAAACCCCTATTCATCTTATAACTGAAAGTTTGTACCCCTTACCAACTTTCACTTATTTCCCCCACCCACTAGCCATTGGCAACCACTTTTCTGGCCTCTGCTTCTATGAGTTTGACTTTTTTTTTTTTTAAAGATTCTATATGTAAGAGATATCAGTAAGTAATTGTGTCTTCTCTGTCTGACTTGTTTCACTTGGCATAAAGCCCTCCAGATTCATCTATGTTGTCACAGACGGTGGGATTTTCCTTCTTTTTTGTGGCTGAATAGTTTTTCATTCCATGCATGTGTGCCATATTGTCTTTACCCATTCGTCTGTCAGTGGACACTTAGGTTGCTTCTATGTCTTGGCTTTTGTAAGTGATGCTTCTGCAAACATGGCTGTGCAGGTATCTCTTTGAGATTACCACTTAAAAGGATTTTGAGCATCAATCTCTGATATATATTTGTTTATAATTATATATATATTCTATTATACTACCATTATAAAAACTTTTAAATACATAAGAGATGGGACAGGGAGGGAGATGGGAGGGAGGTTCAAGAGGGAGGGGACATATTTATACCTATGGCTGATTCATGTTGCTGTTTGACAGAAAACAGCAAAATTCTATAAAGCAATTATCCTTCAAGTAAAGAATAAATTAATTTTTTTAAGTAAAAAAAGATTTTAAAAGAGCAGTTAAAGATTAAATAAGCATATTTTAAATTATTAATGGTATATCATTATTTATGTTGGACACAGATCTACATTTCAAATAACCTTCTAGATAATTTTGAATTTTTATGGCTCTCTTCCAGTCATGTTGGATTAAAACTTGTCAGCCCATAATATGCCTGATGAGTTCTCCTAGGTATAGGAGACCTGTCAGCTAAGCCGTTTTCTTATTCATTCATACCTAAGTTATTCATATTGTCTTTCATCATCAGTTTCTTTGAAGGAATCTATTTAAGTGAATTGTGAGAGTTAACTTGATTAAAGCTAACTAATAGAATGTACTCTTTCAGCCAGGCACATAAGTCTGTAACGTGCTGCCAGATGCTTACAGTGAATAGATGAGTGAAGGTATCCTTTGGAGAAGAGGTAAACCAGTATGGTGCCTGCCATCATCCAACAGGTGGATGGCTGGAGGGTGCCGCTGATCAGGCCTCCTGTGTCCATGTGGAGTTAGTGAGTCACTGGAATGGAACCTTGGCCCCAGGAAGAACAATAGTCTGGAAGGGTGGATATGTGAGGTCAGATCATTAGTGGTGGTTGAGAGATTTGGACATGGCAAGATAGGCTCATGAGACTACATATTCTTAAGAAGGGAGTAACAGGAAAACTTTAAAAAATTGTCCTGGGAATAGGAAAAAAATTAAAACCTCAAAGAAGCCAATTCAGAGGCATCATGAATGAAACATTGTTAGCTTCAGCTAGCTCTGTAAGTATACTCCCCATAGAGTTGTCATCTGCAGGCCATGGGACTCTGACTTTCTTTTAAAATACAGGCCTTAGTTCTTCATTATTCTCCACTCCCTCCTACCCCCTGCCAGCTTTATTAAGGTATGATTAACAAGTAAAATTATAAGATATTTAAAGTATACAGCATGATGATTTGATATACATATACATATATCAAAGGATTCCTCTCATCAACCCATCCATTATCCCATATATTTCAGCAAATTTCAGTTCCATGATACCATGTTGGCAGCTGTGGTCACCATGTTATGCATGAGCCTCTCAAACCCCTATTCATCTTATAACTGAAAGTTTGTACCCCTTACCAACTTTCACTTATTTCCCCCACCCACTAGCCATTGGCAACCACTTTTCTGGCCTCTGCTTCTATGAGTTTGACTTTTTTTTTTTTTAAAGATTCTATATGTAAGAGATATCAGTAAGTAATTGTGTCTTCTCTGTCTGACTTGTTTCACTTGGCATAAAGCCCTCCAGATTCATCTATGTTGTCACAGACGGTGGGATTTTCCTTCTTTTTTGTGGCTGAATAGTTTTTCATTCCATGCATGTGTGCCATATTGTCTTTACCCATTCGTCTGTCAGTGGACACTTAGGTTGCTTCTATGTCTTGGCTTTTGTAAGTGATGCTTCTGCAAACATGGCTGTGCAGGTATCTCTTTGAGATAATGATTTTGTTTCCTTTGAATAGATTCCCAGAAATGGGATTAATGGGTCATAGGGTAGTTCTGTTTTTGGAGGAACAGCCATATTGTTTTCCTTAGTGGCCGAACCCGTTTTCATCCCCACCAGCAATTGTATGCATTCTCCACTGCTCTTGCAGGAGAGAGCCAGGAGCTGCCTGCCATTCCTGGTGAGTCAGCTGGCCAGCATGGAGCACTCATTTCATCATATTCTCCTGCTGGAGACAAGAGCATCACAGACACCTTCTCCTCCATCCTGGGCCCACAGAGCAGAGACATCTTCCGCATGAGCAACAGCTTCACTGCCATTTCCAAGCTCCTTACCCAACAACTGGAAACCACCAAGGCCAGAAATGACAGGTGAGCAGGAATTCCTGGGGACCTCAGGATCTGCTGCGAACCCATGAAGGCATAGCACCAAAAGCTATGCTTTCTTTTGTAGGCATCAAAGTTTCCAAAGAAAGCCAAACTCACTATCTCAACATAGAGTAACTTCTGAATAAATTATGACATTTGCCAGAATTTTTCTAAATCTGTATAAACCAGAATTAACCAAGACAATTTTTACAAGTGCAGAAAATATAGTAAAGAAATAAGAATGTAGTACAAATAATAATGTTTATAGATTTGTTTATTTATTCAACAAACATTTAAATCATTACTTACTCTATGCCAGGAATTCTGCCAATGGCTAGACATATAGAGAGATAAAACATATTCCTTTATCCAAAGAGCTCATTGTCCAGAGAGTAGGTAAATAATAAGTGGATAATTATAGAATAGTGGGAAGATTATGCCAATTATGATTGTGTCAGGGACTTTGGGGAACACAGATTGGGGTACCTACTTCTGCATGGAATGGAGAGGAAGCTGAAATCAGGAAATGCTTCCCAGAAAAGGTGACATTTGGAACCAAGTCTTGAAAGATGACCAGATTACACCAGGCTGGCTTTGGGGCAGTATGTGGAAGAGCACAGCACTTTCTGGAAACAAGTCATTCTGTGTGGCTAGCATCAATATTAGGTAATACTGATGAAGTAATAGGCAAGGACCAGATGGTGCAGGACATGACAGACCTTCTTAAGGAGTTTAAATTTTATCCTGGAGGCTGTGAGGAGTCCTGGTTGGATGTTTATATATTAGGATATGATCAGAATCCATGTTTTGGGAAGCTTGCTCTGGCCCCAATGCAGAGAACATCTCAGGCAGAGATAGACTGGAGGTCTATCTCAGGTCAAATGAAGGAAAACAGCTAAGTGTCCACAGGTATTGGCAATTTAAAAATTACTGATGATTGTAGTGAGTGATCTGCCAGTGGTATGGATGGGTATAAAATAGAATGCCTGGAGTTGAAGAGAGACAGTGGATATGATAAATCTGGTCCTTTCTAGTAGTCTAGACCAGGCAAGATTGAGGGAGGTGTTTTATTATATTTGTCACATTTTTAATAGAGAGACACTTGGAAAGTTTTATGACCATAGAAGTTACAAAATACTTTTGAATTCATCATCTCATTTGATCCTCATGATCACTCTACAAGTTGAGAAGGGCAATTATCATTATTCTTATTTTATAGAGAAAGAAACAAAGGCTCAGAGACTGAGTGTGTGACTTAACTGAGGTTAAATCTCTTCCCAAAGTTACACAGTAACTAAATGATAAAAGATGGACTAAAATTTCAGATGCTATGCATTGGAAGGTTTTCAGTTCTGGAGAAGAGGCAGGACACATTTAAGACTAGCATCAGATTGTGTGAGTTTGGGGGGTTAACAAATGATGCATATCATTTTCAGTCTGAAATAGCATTCCCGAAACATAGAAGCCAACCTCACAAAATAGTGAAGATTTAGTCACAAGGATCCACTTTATGTCCAGCATGGCACAGAGCCCAAAGCTCCCAAGAGACACAGGACAAGACATAAGACAAGAAACACCATTCCTCCAAGGGTGCACAGTCAGTGCATGTGAGGCGTTAGTGGAAGCAGGTATCGCAGGCTGTGGCGCAAGAGAGACATACAGCCCGGGAAATGAAGAATGCTTCCCAAAGAAGATGAAATTTAAATTCATTCCATATTTGTTGAGTAGCTTCCATGAGCCAGGCATCTGCGTAGGTACCAGATCATGTTGCACAGGATGAATGAAAGTTCCCAAATAAGGGTTGAAAGGGCACTCCAAATACAAAGGATACTGCTCATGTGCAAAGATAAAAGAGCTTGAGAGTGTGTGACCCAGACTGAGGGAAAGCAATCGGTTCATTGTGGCTGGAGTGATACCTCAGTGAAGCGCAGGAGAGTAAACTGAAAAGTTAGGTCAGAGGCACATTCACAGAGAAGCAAGGAGTTTGTTCTGTAAGCAACATGGGGACCTGGAAAGATGTTTACCCAGAGAATGAACACTGCTTCTAACAGTAATTAGTAGATAGAGGGCATTCAATATTTCTTCACTAAAGGACCAGATGGGTGAGGAAGTGGCTGACATGGTGGAGCCCTGAATGGATTTGGCTGGCAAGAGAGAGGGTGACCAGGATGCTATTGTTGAAGCCTTAGCAGTCAGCTCCCTCCATGGTGAGACAGCTTAGAACTAGAAAGAATCCATTACTGGTGAGAGGTGGGCTGAGGAGAAGGGGAGAAGAGTGAATGAAAACCCAGAGATGTCTAGCTTGAGTGACCACATGCACATGGAAAAGCATGCTGATAACCACGAAAAGATGGAGCAGGAGGGGAGCCCATACGAAGCACCTCTTTGCCCATTCCACATAGAGAATATTTTCTGGCCAAGATGGTCATCTCAACAATAGCTGTTCATTCAAGGAAGACAGGTAGCAAGTGCCCTTTTCTCTCAACACCATACTTTTGATTTAGCATATTAAAATCTATTGTTGCCTGGTTCGACATCTAGTATCAGTTCAGTTCAGTCGCTCAGTCGTGTCCGACTCTTTGCGACCCCATGAATCACAGCACGCCAGGCCTCCCTGTCCATCACCAACTCCCAGAGTTCACTCAGACTCACGTCTATTGAGTCCATGATGCCATCCAGCCATCTCTTCCTTGGTCGTCCCCTTCTCCTCCTGCCCCCAATCCCTCCCAGCATCAGGGTCTTTTCCAATGAGTCAACTCTTCGCATAAGGTGCCCAAAGTACTGGAGCTTCAGTTTTAGCATCATTCCTTCCAAAGAAATCCCAGGGTTGATCTCCTTCAGAATGGACTGGTTGGATCTCCTTGCAGTCCAAGGGACTCTCAAGAGTCTTCTCCAACACCACAGTTCAAAAGCATCAATTCTTCTGCGCTCAGCTTCTTCACAGTCCAACTCTCACATCCATACATGACCACAGGAAAAACCATAGCCTTGACTAGACGGACCTTAGTCGGCAAAGTAATGTCTCTGCTTTTGAATATACTATCTAGGTTGGTCATAACTTTTCTTCCAAGGAGTAAGCGCCTTTTAATTTCATGGCTGCAGTCACCATCTACAGTGATTTTGGAGCCCAAAAAAACAAAGTCTGGACATCTAGTATAGATGCCTGTAATACCAGGATGTCTAATTTTGATGTTATTGACATTTGGTTAAGTCTTGGTTGTGGAGCTATCCCATGCACTCTAGAAATACTTCCCACTTCTCTGGCCTCTATGCACCAGATGCTAGTGGAAACCCTCCCCCTCAGTTGTACTAACCAAGAATGTCTCCAGACATTGCTAAATGTTCCCTTAGAGACAGAAATCACCCCCAGTTGAAAACCACTGCTATCTACATATTCCGTTTTAAAAACAGCCTTTACACCTAGCAACAGCCTACACATGGCAACACCCAAGAAACCCAAAGCCAGCGTCACGAAGGGATGATTTGTCATCTGTGTGCAAGCAGAGTCACTCTTAGCTAATTTTCATGGTGTGGTTTCAGAATTCAGTTTAGAGCTTCTACAGCTGGGGTTTGGGGGAGCCACTTTATATTCTCTGCACAGCTAGCCTGCTCGTTTCTTCCAATGGTGACTGGCATGTGCATCAGATGTAAAAGCTCAGACATGTATTCTGGCCAACAGTAGGTCCATTCTTTCTTGCCTCTACACATGCAAAGTTACAAGGGGCCAATTGACTCTCTGTGAGATTATATGTGTGAAAAGGGTTTGTATAAAGGAAAAACTTGTTATACAAGGTGTTACATTAAGGCATTCCAACAGGAAAAATGGTTCTTAATAAAATAGGCCCAATCCAATTAGCAATAGACAACTTCCTCATGAAAAGAAGAATTTAAGAGATATGTAGATAGGAGAAAAAAAAAGGGGTCTTCCTGTCCAAATATGGGTCTGCATTAGAAAATTCATTTCTCCTTTTATTATTTTTCTAGGGAAAAAAAAGAAAAAAAATGTTAAGAGATAAAAGGTCACCATGCTCTTCAAGTACTGCCACCACCATCACCACCTCAGCCTCTCCCTCAATTTAGAATACTTCATCCATTTCAACTCTCTCCATCAGTCTCCTGATTATAAGTATTCAATGGGAACCTCAAAAAGACTGGTGTGGACTGCTCCCTTTTTGTATTAGCTGCTCATCCTCTCTGGGATGGTTGCTAAGGCTTCTCTCCCAACATCTCTTCTCTGAATAGCCTTCATTGTGACCATTTAGCTTCAGTAATTTTAATCTATGCCTCACAAGGCGGAGAGATCCACACTTTTGTCTAAAGCATCTAGCAAAGTCTGACCCTTACAACTGAAGGGGAAATGAATAAGGGAAGAGAGAGCTTGAAAGAAAATTAAAGATGGTTAAAATTCAAAACAGATGTCATCTAATTTACAAATCTGACACATAGCCCAGCAGGCCAGATTTTAGACTTCAGGCCAAGATTATAAGACTATCAAAAGAAAAACAATTAGCATCCTAGAAAGACTGAAAAACTGGAGGAGACAGGCCTCCTTTGTGCCAAATGACTGAATTAAATGGGTGAGTTTTATTTGCTACACCAGGTAAGCACACTTTTCTTATTCCTGTGTTTCAGGATGAATGTTTTTATCTAAATAATAAACCAAAAGGCTAAATAACAGGATAGCCAAGCAGAACATTTAGATTTTGAAGTTAATTCTGGAGAAGTAAAAGAAAGATAACAGCAATTGTGGATTAAAAAAGAGAGGATGGTGCTTGCTTCAGCAGCACATATACTAAAATTGGAACCATACAGAGAAGATTAGTATGGCCCCTGCTCAAGGATGATATGCAAATTTATGAAGCACTCCATATTTTTCTCCTAGTTACTAAAGGGGAAGCCGGGAGGGACAAATTGGGAGTTTGAGATTTACATATACATACTACTGCATATAAAAATGGGACTTCCCAGGTGGCACTATGGAAAAGAACTTGCCTGCCAATACAGGAGACATAAGAGACATGAGTTCGATCTCTTGGCTGGAAAGATGCCCTGGAAACAGGCATGGCAACCCACTCTAGTGTTCTTGCCTGGAGAATCCCATGGACAGAGGAGCCTGGTGGGCTACAGTCCATGGGGTTGCAAAGAGTCAAACATAAATGAAGTGACTTAGCACATATGCATATATAAAAATAAATAACTAGTAAGAACCTGCTGTGTAGCACGGAGAACTCTTCTTAATACTCTATATTGACCTTAATACTTTATATGGGAAAAGAAACTATAAAAGAGTGGAGATATATATATATATATATATATATATATATATAAAACTGATTCACTTTACTGTATACCTGAAACTAACACAACATTGTAAATCAACCATACTCCAAGAAGAATTAATTTAAAAGATTTTAAAAAATAAAAAAAGAGAGGGTTTCAAGATAGGAAAAAAGGTCTGACCTTTCAAAACTGTGCGAGCCCTAAGTAGCCTGCTGGTTGGCCACTAACCATTGAACCATTTCCTTGCCAAGACCCAGGGGAAGCTGGAGGAGAGAGTGGCTCCTGGCAACTGTGTGCTGGCTGAGCAGTCAGCGATGCTTGGACCAGAAGATGCCTTTGCTAAGTGCATGTGGTGCCAGGGAGGCTGCTCTGATAAGACGCCATCAGAACTGGGAACAATTAGTCACAGGTGGTCTTAGTAGGAGGTTAGACTCAGGCCCCAACCAGGGATGGAAGCTTTGAGGGCTAGAAATTGTGTGGGGAGGTAAATAGGAGAAATGAGAAAAGGTAGGGAGAAGGGAGGGTCAGGAGGAAGGCACAAGGGGGAAGCAGAGGGAAAAGACAAAGGACATCTGATTCAGCCCTAAGCCCCAGGCATGGAGTCACCATTCTCTCACACCCGCCTTTCCAACTAGCCAAAGACATGGGGGATAAAATCATGTTTAAGAAAAGTTTTAACTCAAAGCATTAACCTCTGGCTTGGTTGAATGGGTGGTATGTCTTTGGTTGTTTTGATGATGGTGATGAGAGTAGTGGTGAAACTGTTTATTCTTTGTTTTTAAGAATCAGGTGGCAGGTGAAGTGAAAGGCAAAGTATAGCAAAGGTGCCTGCCAGGCTCCTCTGTCCATGGACTTCTCCAGGTAAGAATACTAGAGTGGATACCCATTTCCTTCTCCAGGGGATCTTCCTAACCCAGAGATTGAACCCAGGTGTCCTAAATTGTAGGCAGATTGCTTACCCTCTGAGCCACTGCAGAAGCCCAAAGGTAAAATTGGGTAGATGTAAAAATGTGGTCCAAGGGAGAAAGGAATGGCAAACCACTTCAGTATTCTTGCCTTGAGAACCCCATGAACAGTATGAAAAGGCAAAAGATAGGACACTGAAAGATGAACTCCCCAGGTCAATAGGTGCTCAATATTCTACCGGAGAAGAGTGGAGAATAGCTTCAGAAAGAATGAAGAGGCTGAGCCAAAGCAAAAACAATGCCCAGTGTGGATGTGACTGTGATGGAAATAAAGTCCTATCCTATAAAGAACAATATTACATAAGAACATGGAATGTTAGGTCCATGAATCAAGGTAAATTGAAAGTGGTCAAACAGGAGATGGCAAGAGTGAACACTGACATTTTAGTAATCAGTGAACTAAAATGGATCTGATTGGGCAGATTTGATTCAGATGACCACTATATATATGACTGTGGGCAAGAATCCCTTAGAAGAAATAGAATAGCCCTTATAGTCAACAAGAGTCCAAAATGCAGTACTTGGATGCAGTCTAAAAAAACAACAGAATGCCCTCTGTTCATTTCCAAGGCAAACCATTCAATGTCACAGTAACACAAGTCTATGCCCCAACCACCTATGCCAAAGAAGCTGCAGTGCAATGGTGCTATGAAGACCTACAAGACCTTCTAGAACTAGCACCACACAAAGATGTCCTTTTCATCATAGGGGACTGGAATGCAAAAGCAGGAAGTCAAGAGATACCTGGAGTAACAGGCAAGTTTGACCTTGGAGTACAAATGAAGCAAGTCAAAGGCTAACAGAATATTGCCAAGAGAAGACACTGGTCATAGCAAACACCTTCTTCCAATAACACAAGAGATGACTCTACACGTAGAAATCACCAGATGGGCAATACCAAAATCAGATTGATTATATTATTTACAGCTGAAGATGGAGAAGCTCTACACAGTCAGCAAAATCAGGATTGGGAGCTGACTGTGGCTCAGATCGTGAACTTCTTATTGTAAAATTCAGACATAAATTGAAGAAAGTAGGGAAAGCAACCAGACCATTCAGGTATGACCTAAATCAAAACCCTTGTGATTACACAGTGAATGTGATAAATAGATTCAAGGGATTAGACCTGAGAGACAACCAATACAGTATACTAACACATATATATGGAATTTAGAAAGATGGTAATGATAACCCTACAGCAAAATAGATGTATACATCTATACATAGACGTATGGAACAGTCTTTTGGACTCTGTGGGAGAGGGTGAGGGTGGGATGATTTGGGAGAATGGCATTGAAACATGTAAATTATTCTATGTGAAACAAATCACCAGTCCAGGTTCAGTGCATGATACAGGGTGCTCAGGGCTACAGTGCACTGGGATGACCCAGAGTGATGGGATGGGGAGGGAAGTGGGAGGGGGTTTACAAGATGGGGAACACAGGTACACCAATGGCAGATTCATGTCAATGTATGGCAAAACCAATACAATATTGTAAAATAAATAAATTAAATAAAAATAATAATAATAAAAGACCTGATAGAGTGCCTGAAGAACAATGGACAGAGGTTTGTAACATTGTACAGGAGGCAGTGATCAAAACTATCTCCAAGAAGAACTAATGAAAAAAGGCAAAATGGTTGTCTGAGGAGGCCTTACAAATAGCTGAGAAAAGACGAAAAGTGAAAGGTAAAAGAGAAAATAAAAGATATACCCATCTGAATGCAGAGTTCCAAAGAACAGCAAGGAGAGATAAGAAAACCTTTCTCAATGATCAATGCAAAGAAATAGAGGAAAAAATAGAATGGGAAAAACTAGAGATCTCTTGAAGAAAATAGAGATACCAAGGGAGTATTTTATGCAAAGATGTGCACAATAAAGGACAAAAATGGTATGGACCTAACAGAAGAAGAAGATATTAAAAAGAGGTGGCAGAAATACACAGAAGAACTATACAAAAAACATAATGACCCAGACAATCACAATGGTGTGATCACTCACCTAGAGCCAGACATCCTGGAATCCAAAGTGAAGTGGGCTTTGCTGCTAAGTCGCTTCAGTCATGTCCAACTCTGTGCGACCCCAGAGACGGCAGCACACCAGGCTCCCCCATCCCTGGGATTCTCCAGGCAAGAACACTGGAGTGGGTTGACATTTCCTTCTCCAATGCATGAAAGTGAAAAGTGGAAGTGAAGTTGCTCAGTCGTGTCTGACTCCTAGTGACCCCATGGACTGCAGCCCACCAGGCTCCTCCATCCATGGGATTTTCCAGGCAAGAGTACTGGAGTGGGGTGCCATTGCCTTCTCCAAAGTGGGCCTTAGGAAGCATCACTATGAACAAAGCTAGTAGAGGTGATGGAATTCCAGCTGAGCTATTTCAAGTCATAAAAGATGATGCTGTGAAAGTGTTGCACTCAATATGCCAGCAAATTTGGAAAACTCAGCAGTGGCCACAGGCCTGGAAAAGGTCAGTTTTCATTCCAATTCCAAAGAAATGCAATGCCAAAGAATGTTCAAACTACCACACAATTGCACTCATCTCACACACTAGCAGAGTGATGCTCAAAATTTGCCAAGCTAGGCTTCAACAGTACGTAAACTGAGAACTTCCAGTTGTTCAAGCTGGATTTAGTAAAGGCAGAGGAACCAGAGATCAAATTGCCAACATCTGTTGGATCATAGAAAAAGCAAGAGAATTCCAGAAAAACATCTACTTCTGTTTCATTGACTACACTAAAGCCTTTGACCATGTGGATCACAACAAACTGTGGAAAATTCTGAGAGAGATGGGAATACCAGACCACCTGACCTGCCTCTTGAAAACCTATAAGCAGGTCAAGAAGCAACATTTAAAACCAGACATACTACAATGGACTGGTTCCAAATTGGGAAATGAGTACATTAAGACTGTATATCATCACCCTGCTTATTTAACTTACATGCAGAGTACATCATGCGAATTGCAGGGCTGGATGAAGCACAAGCTGGAATCAAGATTGCTGGGAGAATTATCAATAACCTCAGATATGCAGATGACACCACCCTTATGGCAGAAAGTGAAGAACTAAAGAACCTCCTGACGAAAGTGAAAAAGGAGTGACAAAGTCGGCTTAAAACTCAACATTCAAAAAATGAAGATCATTGCATCTGATCCCATTACTTCACAGCAAATAGGTGAGAAAACAATGGAAACAGTGACAGATTTTATATTCTTGGGCTTCAAAATCACTACAGATGGTGACTGCAACCATGAAATTAAACAACACTTACTCCTTGGAAGAAAAACTATGACAAACCTAGACAAGATATTAAAAAGCAGAGACATAACCTTGCTGACAAAGATCTATATAGTCAAAGCTATAGTTTTTCCAACAGTCATATATGGATGTGAGAGTTGGACCATAAAGAAAGTTGAGTGCTGAAGAATTGATGCTTTTGAACTGTGGTGTTGGAGAAGACTCTTGAGAATCCCTTGGACAGCAAGGAAATCAAACCAGTCAATCCTAAAGGAAATCAATCCTGAATATCCTTTGGAAGGACAACCTAGACAGCATATTTAAAAGCAGAGACATTACTTTGGCAACAAAGGTCCGTCTAGTCAAAGCTGTGGTTTTTCTAATGGCCATGTATGAATGTGAGAGTTGGACTATAAAGAAAGCTGAATGACAAAGAATTGATGCTTTTGAACTGTAGTGTTGGAGAAGACTCTTGAGCGTCCTTGGACTGCAAGGAGATCCAATCAGTCCATCCTAAAGGAGATCAGTCCTGGGTGTTCATTGGAAGGACTGATGTTGAAGCTGAAACTCCAATACTTTAACCACCTGATGCGGAGAGCTGACTCATTGAAAAGACCCTGATGCTGGGAAAGATTGAGGGCAGGAAGGGAAGGGGACAACAGAGGATGAGATGGTTGGATGGCATCACCAACTCAATGGACATGGGTTTGGGTGGACTCCGGGAGTTGGTGATGGACAGGGAGGCCTGGTATGCTGCAGTTCATGGGGTCGCAAAGAGTCAAACACGACTGAGTGACTGAACTGAACTGAACTGAACTGATGCTGAAACTCCAATATTTTGGCTACCTGATGTGAAGAGCTAACTCATTAGAAAAGACCCTGATGTTGGGAAAGATTGCAGGCAGAAGGAGAAAGGGTGGCAGAGGATGAGATGATTAGATGGCATCACTGACTCAATGGACATGAGTGTGAGCAAAGTCCAGGAGTAGGTGATAAACGGGGAAGCCTGGCATGCTTCAGTCCATGGGGTCACAAAAATCAGATACGACTGAGCATCTGAACTGAACTGAAATTTCATTTCAGAATATAGGTAAAGCAGAGACATTACTTTGCCGACTAAGGTCCGTCTAGTCAAGGCTATGGTTTTTCCTGTGGTCATGTATGGATGTGAGAGTTGGACTGTGAAGAAGGCTGAGCGCCGAAGAATTGATGCTTTTGAACTGTGGTGTTGGAGAAGACTCTTGAGAGTCCCTTGGACTGCAAGGAGATCCAACCAGTCCATTCTGAAGGAGATCAACCCTGGGATTTCTTTGGAAGGAATGATGCTAAAACTGAAGCTCCAGTACTTTGGGCACCTTATGCGAAGAGTTGACTCATTGGAAAAGACCCTGATGCTGGGAGGGATTGGGGGCAGGAGGAGAAAGGGACGACCGAGGATGAGATGGCTGGATGGCATCACAGACTCAATGGACGTGAGTCTGAGTGAACTCCGGGAGTTGGTGATGGACAGGGAGGCCTGGCGTACTGCGATTCATGGGGTCGCAAAGAGTCGGACACGACTGCACGACTGAACTGAACTGAACTCACTTTTCAAATGTTGACTTTACACTTCTTTACTTTGAGGAAAGCCTACGTTATTACAGTCATCTTGATTCTAGGATCCAGTCTTCCAAAAGCCCTCAAGTCTCTCTTATAAAATGGGGTAGTTCTGTTGGCCCCTTATAGACTAGTGGCACAGTGTTAATTTCAATTAATTGCAGATCAAAATTCAAACTTCATTCTATAGTTAGTTGAATCTGAGGATGTGGAAAGGGGGTTATGGAGCTCCAATTTTATTTGTTTTCACTAACAAAAAGAAGCCCAAAGAGAATTTTTGCTTTTATTTTTAAAAAGTAATTGCTTCTTTGCCCTATACCCATTTCTGTTTAGACAAGTTTTCATAGGAACACTCTTCTTTCAAGTAGCAGGGGAAACCTGAAAATGGAAAGCAGTGACACAGTAGGGGGAAGGGCATGAAGCAGCAGTATGTGGGGGAGGATGGAAGGAAGAGAGCATTAGGAGATTATGTTCACAAGAGAATGACTCCAGGATATCTGCCCTCCTTGGAGTCACCCCAGAGTTTTGGTTTATCCTAAATTTCATGCACGGAACATCAAAGAAATGGATGACAGAGGAGAACAGGGAATTTGAGTCAATGTGTGTCTGGAATGTATAGCAAAGCAATATGGCCTGCAGAGACACTTTTCCAACTGTGAGACCCTTTGCAACCTGTTATTCCAGAGTTTCCATCTTGACATCTGTGAGTCTCATCAGAACCCAACTCTAGTGTGATCCACTATCCCTGAAAGCCTAGCCTGACAGTTCAAGAGTGGTTGCTCTTTACCAAGTCCACAGCCGAAACTGCAGAGAGCAGGGTGCAAAGTTCTTCTCTCCAACTTTGCAGAGAAGCCTTCATTTCCAAGTCTGATCAAGCTTTTACCAGCTCCTCCTATGTGATAGGTTCAGTGCTGGGAGCTTTCAGTTATATTGTTATATCCTCACAACAACAAAGTCTTTAAATATATTTAAGATTACAAAGGCGTCATACTAAAGGGTATTGGAGAAAACCTTGTGGATGGGCAACAAAGAAAAATTCTCTACACAATCCCTACCATCTCTAGATTCGTGGTAGTACTTGGAGGGACAGTTGTGTAAATGCCCAGCTATTAGCTCATAGAGTTTTCTTTCATTTCTTCCTTTGTCTAACTCACTGTATGTCAAATTTTAGTGTGGACAAGGTTTACAGTGTTCATAGTACTCCATTACTAAAGGAATTGTAAAGGAATATCAATGATGACCTACCTGTTCCTCTCCAAAATGATACCCTGCTAATCATCTAGAATGCCTTCTTTGTGCCGCTCTTCCACCGAAGGCTGCTTTTCTCCAGGACTCCAGTTTAATACCCATTACCCAGAAAGTCTTCCCTGCCTACCCATGCCCACAGTTACCTTCTCTCATTTGACCTACAACAACTCACGTTGCCTCTTAGTTCCTTCACATGTGCAGTCCTGCCCTGAAGTGCTTGGTGTCTTTCCATGTACACTTCCAGTCTCCCTCAAACTTGAGAAAGATAATAATCAGAGCCTATGCCCTATGTAAGGAGAACAGAGTCTTTTTTTAAAAAAAATTCTTCTTCACAAGCATTAATGATTTCATAGTGTCCCATTGTATAAATGTATAGTAATTTACAGAACTAGTCACGTTTTGTTGTAAATTTAACCAATGTCCTTTTTTTTTCTTTTTTAAATTATCAAAGTATGATGGCATATTTACAGTAGACTTGGAAAATATAGAACAAAGTTACATACATTTCCCCTATATATTACAATTATGTTTTCAAATAGATAAATTAAGATTTTGGGAAAATAGAGTCTTAAAAGTGCTTATAAAAAACTCCCACTTTTTTTAGGCAAGCCATGTTTATACAAAGAGAAATTGATTTTTTCAGAGTGACTGTTGGCTTGAAAAATGTACATAAGGAGGTTCAGGACCATAATTAAAAACATGTGATGTTCTGGTCAGTGTTGCCCCCTGCTTAGGAAAAGCTGAATGCAATTTCACCCCACCAAGGGGACTAGAGTTTTCATAAAAAACACGTAGATGTTTTCAATCTCAGGAGGTCTATGGTGGTCATTGTATAAAAAGAAAATTGGAACAACAATTTGTGGCAGTAGCTGTGGTTCTTGTTATTCCTCTGTGCATAGGGAAGGAAGGACCTTGGTTTTTTTGCCTCACTTCTTACTGAAGAAGTTAAATTTGACATGTGGGACCATTTATGTTCCATCTGCTGTTCATTTACTTCCACCATTTGTCCTTTCTTAAAGCAGCATTTATGATGATGTGAAGGTCTGTGAAGGTATTTCAGGAATTCGTTTATCAGCAAGAGAGGTAGGTGGGAGACAGCATTATCAGTTCTGGAGCCAATGAAGCAGGCCCAGGGAGCGTGAGGCCCCAGGGGGCTGGCTCTGCCAGTATGAACAAAGATGGAGGTGGGGGTGGGATGGGGAGAGGGGAGAGACCCCGGTGGAGACACTGCCAGGAGTGTGAGCAATGCAATTACACTTTCACCAGGGGGGCCAGGCCCCTTTCCTGTAACACAGAAGTGTTCAAAACACAAGACATACAAAAGAGAAGATTGCTTTTCATCAAGCTCCTTAGGCTTGGCTTCCTCTTTCAAACAAGACAGGGAATAGCAAAGATTTAGCCTGTATTGTGGAAGGAGTGGTAAGAGGGACTATACCCTGCACAAGCCCTTGTGGGAAGGGTGACAGCTGAGGGTAAAAGTTCTACTTGACCCTGATGACCCAACTATTTGCTGTTTTTGTTCCCCCCAAACTCCCCATTCCTTTGTTCCTTTTTGGTATCTATCATGATTGAACTCTGCAGTCACTACCATGCGTGCGTGCTAAGCCTCTTTGGTCGTGTCCAACTCTTTGTGACCCTATGGACAACAGCCCACCAGGCTCCTCTGTGCATGCGATTCTCCAGGCAGGAAGTCTGGAGTGGGTAGACAGCAAATATATCCATTTCTTCTTAAAGTTGCTCAGTCATGTCCAACTCTTTGCGACCCCATGGACTATACAGTCCATGGAATTCTCCTGGCCAGAATACTGGAGTGGATAGCCTTTGCCTTCTCCAAGGGATCTTCCCAACCCGGGATCAAACCCAGGTCTTTCGCATTGCAGGCAGATTGTTTACCAGCTGAGCCATAAAGGAAGCCCAAGAATACTGGAGTGGGTAGCCTATCCCTTCTCCAGTGGATCTTCCCAACCCAGGAATCAAACCTGTGTCTCCTGTACTGCAAGCAGATCCTTTGGCAACCCACTCCAGTATTCTTGCCTGGAGAATCCCACGGACAGAGGAGCCTGGTAGGCTACAGTATTTGGAGTTGAGTCAGACATGACTGAGCAACTAACACTTTCTTTACCAACTGAGCTATCAGGGAAACCCATTTTGTTAAAGGGAACAGCCACATTTACTTTTTAGTTACCTGTAATGGATTGCTCAGCAATTATATGTTAGTTCTGTCTGGTGTGTTCCCACAGGATGTTACTCAGAGATATTAGCATGCAATAATTCTTATTGATTACGATGTTATCACCAATCCCCAAACATGTGTTACTTCTTCCTGGGGTAGAGTCAGAGGCAACCTGTAGGAAACATCTACTGAGAGGCAATGGGAGAGGGTGTGGAGTGGGTGAGCTCTGGAGGCAGATACTTGTGTTTAATGCTGGGCTTACTAGTTGATCTTCAGTAAACTACTCGACAGCTTTGTTCCTTAGCTCCTTTATCTGTGAAATGGAGATGGCAGAGGGTCTGCTTAAATGGGCAGACAGGATAAGGGGATGTATCAAAAGGATAATTAACAATGGCCCTGCTCTTCCAGTATCAAATGATGGTGAATGACAATGTCTTACCTTTCCCCTCTGCAGGCCCAGTGGTTGCAGACACCCTCTCCTTAATCCTCACCGCCAGCCCCCATTACCTGCTCATGTTCCCAGAAAATCAAGTTGGCCTAGAAAAGGAGGAGTGTGTTGTCTCTACAGTTCTCACACTTGATTCAGAGTGTTCTGATGACATTACTATTTTACATTTTTGGACTCTTTTATAATTTACTGAGTGCTTTTGTAACTTGTACCACATTCAGCTGACAATTTGTTAGGATCTGGTAGCCTTCACTAAGGCTGCTGTTTTCCTGGTCTGCCCATTCTAGGCTTGGGAGTCTTGACTACAAATTTGGGGTCCATCTGAAGCAGTATCTATCAGGGGCAAAAAGTGAAAAGGTACATTTACCTTGGAATCAATAAAGACCCTGGAAAGCTTGAGCAGGATAAAGCTATGGAATGTGAGGGAGCTGCATACAGCTTACCACACTCCAACTCCAAATAATACACAGCTTATTGTTTTAAGTTTCATATCACTGCAGACGTGGCGAAACCCTTGGCAACTTTGCTTAATAGAGAATGCCTCTGCCCTGGTCTAATTCAGATTCTGTTCTTTCAGTGCCTGGACCAGTGCTTCTCAACCTTGAATGTGCACGGAAACACCTGGGGATTGGGTTAAGGGCATTCTGATTCAGCAGGTCTGGGATGGAGCCTGAGATGCTGCCTCTCCAGCAGCCTCTAAGGAGATGCTGATTCTGCTGATCCAGCAACATTGCTCTGAGCAGCAAAGGCAGGGGTCTGCACTTTTTGCTGATCTATTTCTGTGTCCCATTCCTTCTCGTGTTTGTTACATGAAAAGTGACCAAATGACCAAGCATCTGTATGAGTGGTCACTTCCTCGTATCAGGACTTTTAAACTTTTGTTCGTTTAGCAGAACATTCTTTCTCTATGTCTGCAATTGCTCAGAATTCATACTTGAAGTTCAGGGAATTTTTAAAATCAACCACTTCGATATTCCAGCCCTTGTATGCCCACATAGTAGGGAGCATTGCTCTCCTGTAGTCCACAGCCTTTAGGATGCTGCAGGGGTAGGCGAGAACTGTATGGTCCTTCCTGGCTTAGAAAAGGAGAAGCTCATCTTCCAGGCTTGGCATTACCTGTACAAGCTGCCTTCCTGTGGTATCAAAGGTCTGCATTGGGCAATAGCCACCTAGGGTTTTATTGCTTTACATATTCATGCCCATTCTATATGGGCTACATTGTCAAACTCATCTCCTATAATGCTTTCAGCAATCTAGTGATATAGTAACATTGTCCCATTTTTAGATGACAGAAAAGACATAAAGAGATTTGCCTGTCACTAATAAACAGGAGATTGGAGTCATAAAACTTTTCCTGGAAGACCATATTCAGTCTATTTCCTCACTGTCCCTTCTGTTGAAGCCCTTAAAGAACCTTGTTGTGAATGAAATAGACCATGGAGTCACTTTGTTTCAGCAAAGTTCTTTATTCTGGTGCCCATATAACTGAGCACCTTCTAATCTCTGCTCTTGCCAACCAAGGCAGTCCGAGACAGAAGACGTACCAAGAATTTAGATTCAGCATTGTCCTTTCCCTTAGTATTCAAGTATAGCTTTTCCAGAGGCTTTATTCATTTTAGTCCCCAAACAGATGACAGTGCTGTGGAGCTGTGAGATCATCTCTGTCATTCTTATGATGATTGATGACCCAAGAAATTGCTGAAGAGTAGGAAACATAACATCCTAAGAATTTAGGACTCCTATGTGGATTTGATCCATTATGTTCTTCTACTTCTCCAACAAGCTCAACTCTGCAAAATACATATCCTGGATATGGAATCATAAGCCAAGCTCATCAAACATTAACTAATATATTTTTCTTTGATTTAAGACACCAGGAAAAGAGGCTGCCAATTTCTCCATCACTGCCAGCTTTATAGTCTCATCTCCTAGCTTTGTGAGAGCAGTGAGCTGCCTATGGACCGATTCATTCCTAAGGGGGAGTCTTGTTCACATAAGAGGGAGATAATTAGGCTTTCCCTGCCCCTCCTGGGTATCCCTAGAGCTGCTTTTAAAAACTTTAACTTGGCAACAGACACCAAAAACTGCTCAGACTGGAAATCATCTGAGCCTCTTGTAATGTGGTGTGTTGAGTTAAAGCCAAGTTAATATTTAGGGGATTATAGAACTCTGACAAAGATTTCTGTAAAATTACCTCTGGAGTTAAAAGTGACAAATGGAAAAGAAATAACAATCCCCCTGCATGAGCCCAACTCCCTGCCCCCACTTCCAGCCTCTACAAATAAATGCACACAGACCAGTGGCTCTGTTCACCCATTCTCTCACATTCGTAATGCATTTCTTTGCTCTAAGAGGAATGCAGAGTTTCTGTCTCTAAAAGATCTCTGTTTCTGAACAATTCTCTCCTATTTATAATAAATATAAAAACCAAGAGGGGAAGTAAAGAACAATAAATGTTTATTATAAACTCAAACTTCTGTCTACCATTTTCCAACCTTTCAAACTGTTGGAACCAAATCTTGCCCTAATTCCCTGCTGGCAAAACTCTGTGACAAACCCAGGTGGACTGATGGCTAGAAATGGACCATCCTCTCTTGTCCGTCTTGTGGCTTTGGCTACCTTGGAGACTCTTCATTACCACCTCATCTCATGACTCCTGTGTTACGTTGTTGTTCAGTCGCTAAGTCACGTTGGACCCTTTGTGACCCCGTGGACTGCAGCACACCAGGCTTCCCTGTCCTTCACCGTCTCCTGGAGCTTGCTCAAACTCATGTCCATAGAGTCAGTGGGGCCATCCAACCATCTCATCCTCTGCCGTCCCCTTCTCCTCCTACCTTCAATCTTTCCTACCATCGGGGTCTTTGCTAATGAGTCAACTCTTTGTATCAGGTGGCCCAAGTATTGGAGCTTCAGCTTTAACATCAGTTCTTTCAATGAATATTCAAGGTTGATTTCCTTTAGGATTGCCTGGTTTGATATCCTTGCTGGCCAAAGAATTCTCAAGAGTCTTCTCTAACACCACAGTTTGAAAGTATCAGTTCTTCAGTGCTCAGCTTTCGTTATGGTCCAACTCTCACTTCCATACATAACTACTAGAAAAACCATAGCTTTGACTAGGTGAACCTTTGTCAGCAAAGTAATGTCTTTGCTTTTTAATATGCTAATTTTGTCATAGTTTTGCTTCCAAGGAGCAAGCATCTTTTAATTTCATGGCTGCAGTCACCATCTGCAGTGATTTTGGAGCCCAAGAAAATAAAATCTGCCACTGTTCCCATTTTTCCCCCATCTATTTACCTTGAAGTGATGGGACAGAATGCATGATCTTAGTTTTTTTAATGTTAAGTTTTAGGCCAGTTTTTCCACTCTCTTCTTTTACTTTCATCAAGAGGCTCTTTAGTTCCTCTTTGCTCTCTGCCATAAGGGTGGTATCATCTGCACATCTGAGGTTATTGATATTTCTCCCAGCAATCATGATTCCAGCTTGTCATTCATCCAGCCCAGGATTTTGCATGATGTACTCTGCATAGAAGTTAAATAAGCAGGGTGACAATATACAGCCTTGACGTACTCCTTTCCCAATTTTGAACCAGTCCATTGTTCTATGTCTGGTTCTAACTGTTGCTTCTTGACCTGCATATAGGTTTCTCAGGAGGCAGATAAGATAATCTGGTATTCCCATCTCTTTAATCTCCAAATCTTAAAAACAAGGAAGATTGTGTATAAGAGAGAGTCCTTGTGGTAAGAAGCCTACTCATCAGCAACATTTGTCAGCCTCATATCTAGAGAACACTTTTCTGGCCCAAATATTTTTTGTTGCTTCTTTACTTATTTGGCCCTTGCAAATCCCTTTTTTTCACTCCTACTCTTGCTCCTGGCTCTCTCCATATCTGATATTTGCCAAATGACATTGCCCCATCCCCTACTCCTCATGGACCAGAGTCATGGGGAGAAGCAGCCAGGGCTTCCTAGACATCTGGTAGACCTCCAGAGGGTTTTTTGTGTCTGCAAGGAGCAGGCTGGCTGCAGAGATGTAGGTGGTGTCAATTCATCTATTGTGAAAACACTTTAGGTACCTGTGAGTAAGTGTCAAGCACTGTTCCAGCCATATGGGAACAAGGATGAGGATTATAGTTCCCAGCCCACAGGGCAGCAGAGATTTACCCAGGAATGGGGTCACCAGATGAAACAAATAGAAATACAGGATATCCAGTTAAATTTCATGTAAATTGATTTTTTAGTGTAAGTATAATCATTTTAATATTAGATAATACATTTTTTACTGTGTCCCATAGGTTCATATGGGTTGAACCTATAGGTTTTTTCCTATAGGTTCAGAGTGGGCTACTGTATTCTCTATCTTTCCAGTTAGTTGAGGGCATGTGAATGTGTTCTTACCAACTGAATATGATTGAATATGAGACACATAACTTTTGAACGTGGATGATAAAGTTTCCATGCAGACCTCCATTTTCACCTGCCTGTAGGTTAGTTGCCAAGAACGGCAATGTCTAGAGGTCAATAGAACCCCAATAGGACTTCCCTGGTGGCTCAGATGGTAAAGCATCTGTCTACAATGCGTGAGACCTAGGTTCAATTCCTCGGTTGGGAAGATTCCCTGGAGAAGGAAATGGCAATCCACTCCAGTACTATTGCCTGGAAAATCCCATGGACAGAGGAGCCTGGTGGGGCTACAGTCCATGTGGTCACAAAGAGTTGGACACGACTGAGTGACTTCACTCACTCACTCACATACTAAGAAAAATTGTTGTTTATCTGAAATTAAGTTTGGTTGAATGCTCTATATTTTCCTGGTAACCCTGCAACCAGAGGCACTTGACCTAACCGTGGGTCAGTGGATGTCTGAGGATAGCCCATAACTTCTTTCATGTCTGGAGGCCCCTCAGAGGGATGCTGTAAAGGCAGTCTGAAGGTGCAAGAAGACATGCTGTCAGGTACAAGAGCTCTGATTCACACAGTCCATGGTGCCTAAGAGCCAACACTTGGTGATTGGAGACAGGGGCTGGGAAGGGGGCTGAGTGACTGTCCTCTCCTAAAATCTGATGCCATAACATTCTCCAGGGGACATCAATGCCTCCCATGATATGAGATATTGATCTATCTGTGTCTAGGTCACTGGTGTTTTCTTACTGTGTTAACACAATGCCTAGACAGGGAAAGATAAAACGACCATAATAAGAATAACAGCAATTGATGGTAATAATAAAATGTAACATCTCCTGACTTCCTCTTTTGTGCTAGGAGCAGTGCTTCATACTGGTTCCATCATTTCAGCTTCCCAACAACCCTATGAGTTAAGTATAGTTATTATCTCCATTTTATAGATGAGGAACTTGATATGAAAGGACAAGAAATAAAAGATCTCCACAAGTAAGAAAATTTTATTTAAAAAAAAATCAGAAACTGATCCAATAAAATTATTTAGGGAGATTTACTATAATTGTGAAATTTGAAAAAATTTTGGATGAAAATGCTAGTAACTACTGTTATAACCCAGAGCTTTATGTAGAAAGAAAAAACTAGTAAATCCCTGAGAAACTATACCTCTAACAACTCATATGTTTTAAGATTTAAAAATTGTTTAATGCTCAATATCTGATATTTGTATATTGGGGTATACTTTGTGCCTTAAAATGTTTTAAGTTTTAATAATCCCAGCTATATAAATTTCTAAAAGAAAGTGCAAAAATAAAAGTGTATTTCACTTTTTAACTGTGATTATGAACCAAGAACCAGAAAAATACTTTAGTTTGATGACTATACAGGGACTAATTAACACAGAAAATAAATACTGCCCCCAAATTTCTCATCTTGAGAGGGTTCATTGGATCTTTTAAAATTAACCTTCATAGTCATCACAGTTTTCAAAATACAATCCAATAATAGCACCTTCTTGGTTTTATTCATAATAGGAGTAAAAATTCAGCTTTGAGAACTTTCTGGCTGGAAGATGTCAGTATCTCCCATCTACTTGTGGGCAGGCAGTATCTTGTATATGTCAGAAAGAGAAACATAGTCAAGGTGAGCATTTATTCCCATGAACTGGTTCTTAAAATCAACTTATGTATATTTCAGTCAAGCATGGGATTGAAAGTAAGTTTTTAATTATATATGCAAAACCATAAGAAGCCTGTAAAAGTTATATTAAAAATGATTTAATTTTCTGAGCAGTAGCTTATTACACAAGTGAAGTGAAGTGAAAGTTGCTCAGTCATGTCGACTCTTTGTGACCCTGGCTAGAATACTGGAAAGGGTAGCCTTTCCCTTCTCCAGGGTATCTTCCCAACCCAGGGATCGAACCCAGCCCTCCTACATTGTAGGAGGATTCTTTACCAGCTGAGCCACAAGGGAAACCCAAGAATACTAAATGAGTAGCCAATCCCTTCTCCAGCAGATCTTCCCAACCTAAGAATCAACCCAGGCTCTCCTGCATTGCAGGAGGATTCCTTACCAACTGGCTATCAGGGAAGCCCTATTTCACAATAAACAGTGTCTTGTTAATGGATGATCTACTCCCCTTCCTAGTTTTCACCATCAGCATCTCTCACTAGGCTGGACTAACAGGGGGATTCCAACCTCAGAGGACCCAAAACTATGAACCCTCCCTCGAGGCCAAGCCCCTTCTCTGGGCCAATAAGAAAAGTTGCTGGATCGAACCCTTTGCCCACTGAAGACATGGCTCTAGAATGGGTGGAATGTAACTGGGGGGAAAATATCACCAGCCCCTCTGTGTTGGTTTTCCCTAGAAAAGCAGTACCTTAAGAAAACCAAACCTATATTTTCTCACCCTAACTTAAGAAATAATGCCAGGTTTACTTTGGAAAAATAGCCATACATTTGAAAAAGTCAGAATTTTTCTGTAAATTTGAGGCCCCTTTCCTCAACCTCTAGAAAAAATACTTACGAAAACCAAGTAAATACACACAGATAACCAACAGAATTATTAAGCCATCCTGGCAAATGGATTTTTAGAGTTTATTAACCCTTGTGTTTAAAAGGAAAGAATTAATCCTAACCCCATATTGTATGGTTGATAGTCCTTGTTAAATTTAAATTAAATTAGCTGTAGACTGGCCCAATATTAGAAAGCAGGTAAGGGGAGATAGGGCTTCCCTGGCAGCTCAGTCAGTAAAGAGTCTGCTGTAGTGCAGGAGACCTGAGTTCAATCCCTGGTTTGGGAAGATCCCCTGGAGAAGGGAGTGGCAACCCATTCAAGTATTCTTGCCTGAAAAATCCCATGGACAAGAGTAGCCTGGCAGGCTACAGTCCATGGGGTTGCAAGAGTTGGAGACCACTTAGTGGCTAAACCTAGCTACCTAAGGGGAGACAAATGCATACTACTTTAATCATTCAGCATCTCAGTGAGCATCAGTGAGCTATTTCTGTACTTGTTTGTGGGATCTTACTCTATCTAAGGCACCGTGTTAACCCTTAGAGGGATAACAAAGATAGCCCATTCCTTAAAGGAGGTAATTTTAATGACCTACAAAGTGTTTTACAAATTCTGATGAAAAAGATTTGGGGACTATTAATGTCATTTGTAGAAAAACCTCTTTCCTCCAACATAATAAAATTCAGATAGATTTTTCTTGCTTCATAGAATGGAAGACTCCCACTGATTTCCATAAAATAGGAGAAAAGTTATGACCAACCTAGATAGCATATTCAAAAGAAGAGACATTACTTTGCCAACTAAGGTCCGTCTAGTCAAGGCTATGGTATTTCCAGTGGTCATGTACAGATGTGAGAGTTGGACTGTGAAGAAGGCTGAGCACCAAAGAATTGATGCTTTTGAACTGTGGTGTTGGAGAAGACTCTTGAGGGTCCCTTGGACTGTAAGGAGATCCAACCAGTCCATTCTGAAGGAGATCAGCCCTGGGATTTCTTTGGAAGGAATGATGCTAAAGCTGAAGCTCCAGTACTTTGGCCACCTCATGCAAAGAGTTGACTCATTGGAAAAGACTTTGATGCTGGGAGGGATTGGGGGCAGGAGGAGAAGGGGATGACAGAGGATGAGATGGCTGGATGGCATCACTGACTCGATGGACACGAGTCTGAGTGAATTCCAGGAGTTGGTGATAGACAGGGAGGCCTGGTGTGCTGCTATTCATGGGGTCACAAAGAGTTGGACATGACTGAGTGACTGAACTGAACTGAACAAAACCATGAGTTTATACAGTCCATCTGAAATGTTCTTATTCTAATAATTTCAATACAAACAGACCAGCATATATAAGTTTTCTAGAAAATTCCTGGCATGAATTTCATAGGAAAGGTATGCTTTGGAGAGCTAGATAAGAATATGGTAGATGACCATAAAAGCTGCTTTTGGGGACTTCCTTGGCGGTTCATTGGTTAAGATTCCTTGCCTCCACAGCAGGGGGCATGGGTTTGATCCCTGGTGGAGGACTAATGTCCCACATGCTGCGTGGTGCAACCAAAAATGTTTTTTAAAAACCCTGCTTTTCATCCTCTGAAGCCTTCAAAAACTATTTCTAACATAAAATTGCCAGAAACACCAGTGTTTCTAAACTTCTGGTAGAATATGCTGTGGGAGCAATTTCAAAGACCTATGTCCATAATAGTTATTCAATTCATATCTATTAAGTGACAAATTAAAAAATGGAGCAGGTAGAGTTTTCAATTTTGAATAAGAAGCAGTTAAATAGAGGGAAGCACTGTTCCAGAGTATATGTGACAAGCATCTAATGGAATGGTTTCATTCTTTTAGGAGAAAACCCAGCACTGAAATTGAATTTCTGGAGAAGCTGGAAGAAACCAAGCTCACTGTGGATGAAAATGAAGACCATGAAGAGCTCCAAGTTAAAATACAAGCTTTTGAAGACAAAATAAATGCTGAGGGCAACACCCCTGGCTCTATCAGAAGATATAGTTTGGATCAAGTTTCTAAGGAAGAAAGAAAAGGCATTAGATTTAATAGGTATAAATTTTGTTGGCTGATTTTTAGGATATGTGCTTCATGTTTGCTATTAGTTTTGCTGTCACACTTTTATGAAGTAGGTTTTAAATATCTTTTACCTACAGCAAAATTCATCCACAGTACTTTTATTATCCAAAGTAGTTTGCTATATTAAAAGGAGAATGCAAATAAAAATCACAAGTCTGTGGCTTATTTAAAAAAAAACACACTTCTTAAATATAAACTTGCTAACATCAAGAATGACTGGCAAAAGCTTTTCTTGATTTCTGATGAAAAAGCATGAGCAAGAGTAGAAAAAATAAGAATATAAATATATAACTCCACCATTTCCCAGCCAGTTTGCTGTAAAACTGATTTTTAAATCTTTGTTTTGGGAAGAAGCCTAGATCTACAAAGATCTGGCTTATTATACAATGTGTATGTTTTATCAAATCTATTAATAGCACCCATTTTCAGTTTTACACTCTAGAGGAAGGAACTTTTGCCTCAGGTTATTATTCTTTCTTTTCCTTGTCAGTGAACAGTAGCTCAGCTTCTTTACCTGCCTCAACCTTGCCTTTGTTTGTATTGCAGGTCAAAGAGTTTGGCTTTGCACACTGTGCTAACAAACCCCCCAAGTGCAGAGGATGGGGAAGCTACAGAGAGCAGAGATACACCAGCCAGCCTCTCTCTTTCAGAAATAGACCCACTTGGCCAAGGACATGAGAGGTCAGCCTTTAAGGCAGACACTGAGGGATCACAGCTAGTAAATTCTTCAGTTTCACACCAAAGTGTTATACATGTAGCATCTGAGGATTCGCCAGAAGCAGGTAAAAGAAACTATCAGGAAGAAACTCCAGAGACAACCACAAGTCCTGTAGAATACCATGACAAACTCTACTTGCACTTAAAGGAGAACTTCAGCAAAGTGAAAGCATATGCTGTGGAAATGGTAAAGAAGATTCCAGTCCCTGACCAGTGTACCATTGAAGGTAAGTGACCTGAACTCCCAAAAGTTAAGAAATTTCAGGTATCACCAGAAAAAAAAAAAAAAAAACCTCCAGTAGTATAAATTGCTATATCCTTCTGAATCTTTTGCAAAATAGATAATTTGAAAACACTCTCTTATATTATTTTGATTGCTCTTTTCGCCCAATAAATTCAGTCACCTTTTTTATTCCATTTCAATTTACCTAAGTACACCAACTCTGATTTTTTGAAACCTCAGAATAAATTGTTTCTGGTTTCCCATTACTAGTGTTTAAGAAAATTCTGGAAAGGGATCCATGGCCCCAAAACAGGCTCTGGGGTAGGCATCCAACCAAAGGCATTTTCCATCCTCGTGCAAGAAAGCTATGGGTCTCCAGGAGATTCTTCTTTTGTTTATTCAACAAGCATTTATGAAGCAGCTACTGTATGCCAGGTACTGTGCTAAAGGTTCAGTTATAAATCAAACAAATGTACTCTGTCACCTCTTGGAGGTTAGACTATAGAAAGAAAAGATGGAAACCATGGTGAGGAGGTGATATAGGTAGGAGCCAGTGAGAGTGTGAACTAGTCAGAAAAAATCAAAGTAAGAAAAGAACATCAGGGCCAGAACTTCCCTGAGGGGCACAGTTTAAGGAGATACCCAAAAAGCTCAGTAAAATTTTAATTAAAGTCAGAATTAGTAACAGTGTCTTGCCAAGTCATATTGGAGCTGAAACAAAAGAAGTTTAGTAGTATTAATCATGTCTTTATTTACAGTTTTGATATTATTTATTCTTTTTTTGAGGCTTCCCCAGTAACTCAGCTGGTAAAGAATCCTCTTGCAATGCAGGAGATTCCAGTTCTATTCCTGGGTCAGGAAGATCCCCTGGAGAAGAGATAGGCTACCCACTCTAGTATTCTTGGGCTTCCCTGGTGGTTCAGAGAGTAAAAAATCCCCCTGCAATGCAGGAGACCTGGGTTTGATCCCAGGATTGGGAAGATCCCCTGGAGGAAGGCATGGCAAGCCTTACTCCAGTATTCTTGCCTGGAGAATCTCCATGGACAAAGGTGCCTGGTGGGCTGCAGTCCATGGGGTCACAAAGAATTGGACATGACCAAACACAGCACATCCTTTTTGTATTAATTTTGATTTTTAAAACTATTATTTACCTTGACTACTAAATTTTCTGATGCTCTGTTAAGTTCTGTGCCCTAGTCCTGGCCCCAGGAAAGATGACAGGTTGGAGACACAGGTACTAAAATGGCAGTGTGCCCAAGACAGGCTTACCCTTCTGGCTGTGGGTTGAGCAGGTGTGGGTGGCTGAAGGCACTTGGCAGCTAATTAGGTCTTTCCTACACTCACTCTTATGCAGCAGCCATGTTCTTCCCTTGAAATTTAGATGACAGTCCTTGCCCACTTGTAGGTCATGACATCTTTTCACAGGTTACAACTCTCATAGAAAAAAGCCAGGCAGCACCTCGTCTAGAAAGTAGCACAGCTGTGGGATAGTGAATTTAACTCATATTTACCCACCTACTGACTATCATCCCCTTTCATGTTTAGGGACTAGGAGGGTTTTTCTATTTCTACTTCCTACTCCCATCTCCCACTCCAGATCAGATGAAAGAGTGGATTCTCATGCTAAGAAAAGAAAAGGGAGATTCAAGCATTTGATAATGGCAATTATTGCTATTTAGCATGTTTGTGTAGAATCTTGACATTTTCTTTTTTTAATTGAAGTATAGTAGATTTACAGTGTTGTGTTAGTTTCAGATGTACAGCAAACTGATTCAGTTATATATACATATGTATATTCTTTTTCAGATTCTTCTCCCTTATAGATTATTAAAAAATATTGAGTTTATCTCACTTTGCTCCTGTTGGTTATTTTTAATTGAAGTATAGTAGATTTACAGTGTTGTGTTAGTTTCAGATGTACAGCAAACTGATTCAGTTATATATACATATGTATATTCTTTTTCAGATTCTTCTCCCTTATAGATTATTAAAAAATATTGAGTTTATCTCACTTTGCTCCTGTTGGTTATTTTTAATTGAAGTATAGTAGATTTACAGTGTTGTGTTAGTTTCAGATGTACAGCAAACTGATTCAGTTATATATACATATGTATATTCTTTTTCAGATTCTTGTGTACATATGTTAACCCAAAACTCCTAATTTATCCCTTCCCACCTTTCCTCTTTGGTAACCATAAGTTTGTTATCTATGGTTTGTGGATCTACTTTTGTCTTGTATGTAAGTTCATTTTGTATCATTTTTTTTTTTAGATTCCATATATAAGTAATATCATATGATATTTGTATTTCTCTGTCCAGCTTACTTCACTTAGTGTGGTGATCTCTAGGGAATCTGACATATTCAAAAGTGTTTACATTAATTTATTGATTAGCTTTCTTAAACTTCTTTTATAAAATGGTAACAATAAAAGTGACATTGCTCATATTCAATGTAAGTTTTGGATAATTAAGTATATCAAGACTTGAAAGTGGCTGAAATCAGTAAGATTGAAATAACACAAAGTCTTTAAATGGCATGTTTGGCTAATAAGTTAACACAAATGTTGGATAATTTAATATAAGAAAGGTTAAGTGAATTTTCCAATTTGACAGAGGATGTCTACAGCAAAAATATTAGATACATTTTCATCTACTAGAATAGTTGGGTTTTTTTTTTAAGTTTAACTTAAATCATTTAAGATGTGCTATACAGTGAGGTTTAATCTTGTGAAAATGTGAAAGAAAACTGGCAGAGTTACTTCAAGTATCTAGTTGTCAAAAACGTATTTCTCATGGCCTTGAATTATTTTGGGAGTTTGAGTTAACCAAGGTGACTTTGGGTTTTCTCCTAAAATATTGAAAGAATCCATCATTTTTTATTAATTTTTTTTTCTTTTCATATTTTCTACCAAAAATGACCTGGAACTGAGAATGTACTTTAAGTTGGCATTTTGGATTCATTCATGCTTTTGTAGTTCCCTAGAAGTTGCTGATAAATTCTTTGCACTGGGATGTGTGTGAGGGATTGAAGATTTATGACTCACTGTAAACACATCCACCAAGAAAGGACTCATGCTAACTGCAGGGGACACATTGTTATTATTTCAGAGATTGTGTAAACCACCCAGCAAAACTCCAGCAGTCATCTGGCCAAACAGTTTTGCTTATGTCATGAGATTGCTTAGCTCAACAATACTGTGTTTCTTTTCTTAAAAATTTATTGAAGAAAGATTTAGGCTTAGAATCTGTGTTCTGTTTTTTGTGTCGTCGGTATAGAAGAGGCATATTTTGTCTTTCTTGATAAATTATCCAAAGTAATCAAGAAACAAAGAGGAAAACCATAACCACCACTTCCACAACATTAAAAGTTAAAAAGACAAATAAGCCAGCAGGAAATAAGAACAAGAAAAACAACAAAGTATTAGGACTAATTTTAGACTGATGTTACAAAGTCCATGCTAAAAGGACATGACAAAACAATCTCTTTAAAAAGTTCTTTTGGTAGTGGTTTGACTCATATGAAAGCAAAAAACAAGAAACTGTTCAGCTTCTTTATTTTGACCAACAAAAACATCACTTTCATATGGTTCTGCCTAATACTTCAGTAATAAAACATACTGAAAGAATAGGAGCCTCACTAGTCACTGTACAGCAGAATTCAATATGTGGTGAATCAAGTCACAAATAGAATTTTTATCCTCAGTCAGCCATCTTATTACTTCATGATATTGATTACAGTGGGGACAGGCAATGGTGTAAATAGGTCAGCACAAATCTATCATCGTGTCTAGAAAACCCTAGGTCTTATTTAAGAATTTGGGTCAGCAGTTCATTTTGAGCATGCAAGAGCCTGTTATTCCTAAATCAGTTATTCTCACTTGGGTACCATTGGCCTCTGGCATAGGGACAGATTTGCCAACCACTGAAGGTTGTGTATTCATATGAGAGTGCTTTTCTAATATCTGCCCAATTATATTCACATGAAAGACCAAAGGAATTTAGTTCATCTTCCAAGGATGTATTTAAAAATCTGAATCACTGGTATTCATTTACGTGAACAAAAATGATTTAGAGTTTAAAAACAAAGCACATAATATGGAAATAAATCCTTGAAAGTCTGGCCCATCACAGGAGTTCTATAAAGAAAGATATAAAATATTACAAGAACCCATCAATCTGCTTTGGTTCACTTTGAAGTATTTCCTGATTGAGTGAAAATACATCCCATCTGTAGAGCACGTCAGCACAGCTGACTTGCAGAAAGTTTATTTTAAAGCTGGTAATGTAGTCCTTTCCTGAAAGACCCACATGAGTTGATTTTTCCTGATGAACAGATACGAGAATATACAAAAACTTTTTAAAAGCTCATTGTAAACATCAAGAAGCAGGTGCTATTTTCATAATTAATTACAAGTAAGACTTCCTTATTGAAATTTTGTATGCAGTCAAGTTCAACCTCATATTGGGATGACTGAGGAGGCAAAGCCCACACCGGTCCTCGCCTCTTTCTCCTCAGTTGGTCCAATAAGGAGGATAATGGTAACACTGATCCACTTAATAGTTCTGGAGATGTCTTTCTTTTTTAGAGTAGGTTGGTTTAATCCTAGGATTAGGATCATTTACCCATGGACAAAGTTGTAATATTTGTAGGAAGAGAAAAATCTTAAAGTTGTCCCATACAATTAAGAGGGAAAAACAACAAATAGAAAGATGTTACAAATTCCCTGGAGCCTCATTTCATTGAAGTAGTCCACTGAACCCTTGTTTGGAGGGCACATGTTAGGGGAAAAAAGATTTCTAGAGAATTTTTCTTGGTGCTTTGGAATTTATCTTGGATTACCTACTCACCAGTTGCCATTTCTCCAGGGTGAATTTTCATCAAAAGAAGACAGGTAGGGACCTCCCTGGTGATCCAGTGGCTAAGACTCCACACTCCCAATGCAGGGAGCCTGGTTCAATCCCTGGTCAGAGAACTAGATCCCACATGCTGCAACTAAGAGATCACATGCCACAACTAAAGAGCCTGCAAACTGTACTAAAACCTGGTGCAGCCAAATAAAAAAAAAAAAAACAAGAGAAGACGGGTAAAATGGTGGCTGAGTTCTCCCTTTCACTTTCTCCTGCCACACATATCCTGGTTTCTGTCATCTACACTGGCCCATGAGAAACATCCAGATAATACGGCTAAAGGAAGATCTCAAGTCCTTTTGAAAAGATCCCTTCTGAACCCCTCCTTTGAGTTAATATCAAATCACTGCCCTTGTTCGTCCCAAGCTAAGAACAACTGCAAGACTAGACAATTACGATGTCATTGGTAAGGATGTTCCACACTTAAATCTACAGCCTAACTTGTCCCAGAGTTCCACTAGAGGACATCAGATAACTTTATTATTTATATTTTCAAAAGCTCCTTCTTGGTACAAAAAATAAAAAGTTTGATTTTCTTTACACATTCAAATAAATGACTAAATAAAATACCCTAACTGTGCTGTTGGACAAAGAGGTGTGCTGCTTAATTGCACCTTACTTTATCTGATATTATCTGTGGATGAAGAGGTTTATTCATCCAACTAGAAAACAGTGCAAAGTGAAATTGGTATGTACACTGGATAAATTATCTGCCTGTAAATGAAATGAATCAAAACTAAACCCTTGAAATTGTCAGTTCCACAAATAGAGTGTCTACCTTGGGTATGTGTCTAACAGATTTAAAGGGACCTCACTAATAAATAAACAGAAGCAAAAGTAAGTATGCAAATCGAGCAAAAATTACATAGGTGAGTATCTTTCAGTATATCTTGTCCTTAAAGTAGCCATGTTAAAAGAAGAAAGAGGAGGAAAAAAAGGAGGAGATAGCTAGGAGCAGAAGTAATCTGCTGTAAAATATTTCATATTCTTAAATATATTCTTCTAAATGTGTTATTTATAAAATAGAAGGCTATGTGGCATTATACTTTTATGTCTGTAATGAGGATTTTAATCTTTTTTTTAAGGAAGTTCATACTCAGGGATTATTATCAATCTTTTATTATTGCTGTTTGAGGACTGTCTTTACTCCCAAGCATACACTGGTGGAGGAAATGGTCCTGAGCCATTGATGGTACCCAACAGAAAAGTACATTTTGATCCAATTTGCCACAAACCAAATTTCAGAAAAGTGAATGTTATTTTTTTTATTTACTTTCATTATTAAACTGGCAGTATATGCCGTGTAAGGAAAAAAATGGTCCCTTGATATCATCAAATCTCATTTTAAAACTGAGCAAATCTATATTTCTAAGCTCTGCTGGTGATGAAGAGCTGGTAGCCAGGAAACTAGAAAGAGATTATATGGCTAAGTAAAGGCTTTTGATCTGACAGAGGAAAGGGGAAGGGCCAAGGAGATGGTTTCCTCTTGTTTGCTCCACATGAACTGCCAAACTTCAGATAATGGAGGATTTTTAAATGTTTTTCCAAAAACATAGGTAGTCACACAGTTGGCAGTCAGGAGTTCAGGTGTTTGACAATTTGGCAGCCATTTATTTCTATTATAGTCCATTTCCATAGAGGTGCATGTTTACAAGGAGCAGATGAGTCTGTCTAAAGCAGACAGAGCTTCATGTCACGTGTTGGCAGGCCCACTCAAGGTCAGGCAAAAAGAGCTAATTAAAGGACACCACGTCCCTGGGTTTCCTCTGTCAATACATATGCTCTGTCCATACTGGAGACCAGAAAGAAATTATAAAAGGCAAATTTGTTTTTTTCATAATAAAATATTCTGTGGACTTTTAAAAAATAAATTATTTTATGGAAAACAATCATTTTTCAGATGACATATGCACACCAATTATCCAACAGTCGTTAAAATATTATGCCATCATTAAAATAGGCCACAAATGCAGGAGATGTCATTGCAGGAGCTCTGATTCTGCTTCTCATATCAAACCCCCTAATTTTCAAGTAGCCTTTTCAGATTGGCTTTTTTCACTTAGTTATATGAATTTAAGCTTCCTTATGCCTTTTTTAAAAATTAACCAATAAATTCACAGCTGCTATGAGTCTTCACTGCTGGGCAGGGGATTTTTCTAATTGTGGCAAGCAGGGGCTACTTTCTAGTTGCGATATATGGGCTTCTCATTGTGGTGACTTCTCTTGTTGTAGTGCAGGCTTCGGTAGTTGTGGTACACAGGCTTAGTTGCCCCAAAGCATGTTGAATCTTCCTAGACTAGGGATCAAGCCCATGTGCCCTGCGTTGGCAGGCAGTTCTCAACCACTGGACTACCAGGAAAGTTCCCTTTATGCCTTTTTGTGGCTTGATAGCCCATTTCTTTTTAGCAGTAAATAATATTCCATTGTCTGGATGTATCTACCTTTGCAGTATCATGCAGAACTATTGTTCTGCCCTAAAAATCTTCTGTGCTCTGCACATTAATCCTGACTATTAATTCTTCATTCATTCATTAATTCTACAAATATTTCTGTGTGCCTACCACAAGCCAGCATCATTCTAAGAACTGGGAACACATCAGTGAACAAAACAGGCAAATATCCTTGCCTTCACCGAGACTGTTCTAGTGGGAAAAGACATACAATAAATAATAGAAATGATAAATAAATGAAGTATGCAGAGTGTTGAGAAGTGTTAAGTGTTGTGATAAAAGTAGAAATAGAGCTTGCAAAGAACAGGACAAAGAAAAGGATTTGCCTTATATGTATATTATACCAAGTGGGTAGTTCTAGAAAGATACCCATCATCTCTCACCACTGGTTTTCTCTGAAGAACCAGATTGGCTATGGGAGTATAGGAAAATAGGAGAAAGTGGGAGGAACTTGCACATTTTAAAGTATACATTTCTGCAAGGTTTAAACTTTTTTTTAACAGTTTTAGAACAACTATTTTGTAACTCCTTTCAGTAACAGAAAGGCTGAGAACTTGGACCCAGGTGAGAAGACCAGACTCCTCAGAATCCTGTCTAACCAGTCTGTAGAATTGAACTGAGGTCCCAGCTCTGACATTGGGCAGCCTCAATTCCTGCGACAGATTGCTTCATCTCCTGTGACACCAGTTCCTCACACATAACCCAAGAGTATATCACAAGGTTGTGAGTTTTCAGCCTGTGCTCCCAAAAGACCATCAGGGGCCCCTTCAGAGGGCCCCAGACACTCCATCCTTCTTTCTTTTCCTGCTCTGTGAACTGAGCAGGTCTCAGGTAGCTGGTGTTACATATTGGTTTTCCTGAGATGTGTTTAAACCAAGAATTTCACAACCTAAAGAAACTTGAAAACACTCAGCTTCATCATTTTTACACTCGTGGCTGATTCATGTTGATGTGTAGCAAAACGAATACAGTATTGTAAAGCAAAAACAAACTAAAAAATAAATTAAAGAAAAAAAATGAGAAAAAAAAAATCCTGTTATAAGATGCCTAATGCTCTAAATTAATTCTAAGTATCTTATGTCAGAGCTGGCAAAATGTAAAATGTTCATTATTTGGCAACTTATTTTCATTGATATATAGCTGATTGACAGTGTTGTGTTAGTTTCAGGTATACAGCAAAGTGATTCTGTTACATAGTTCTGAAAAAGGATGTATCATTTTCCATATAGGTTATTCTTTTCTATATAGCTCCTAGTGCTATATAGTAGGTCCTTATTATTTATCTATTTTATATTCAGTAGTATATATCTGTTAATCTAAAACTTCTAATTTATCCTTCTCCCCTACTTTCCCCTTGTAACCGTAAGTTTGTTTTCTGTCTCTGAATCTATTTCTGTTTCGTAAATAAGTCATTTGTATAATTTTTTAGAGTCTACATATAAGAGATATCATATGATATTTGTACTTTGGCCACATTTTTAATCAACCTCATCTTCATTGATGATTTTATATTTCTAAAGTAAGGTTTAAAATGTTAATTTTCTGTGCTTTTCCAAGATAACTGTATCCATCAATTTATAATAGTTTATTGGGAGAATATAGACCAGATTGTTCAATAATTTTTTTACCTTTTTTTTAAATTGAAGTATAGTTGATTGTTCAATACTTTTGACAATTGCCTTACTATCTGCTGAGATTTAATATCTATCAAATAGTAAATGACCAATCATGATTAATAAATTAATGTACTATATCTGTCCTAGCTGGTCTATTTCTATTTAAATTGTTTGGCTTACCTTAAAGGAAACTGATCTCATTTCAAATTGTTGTTATAAAGGAGCCTACAAAAATATATAATAAAAAAAGACATAATTTGCTCGATTTGAGGAGAACAAAACAAACATATAAAAATAACATAAATCCAGTAGTGAGTTATTTTCCACAATTGTATCCCTGGAAATTTTAAGTTTTTAAATGTGGTTTGCAAATTTAATTTTGAGCGTTCTAGTGATCATAGTAAGGAGGGAAATAAAATTAGTTTAAGAAAACCTAGAGTGTCCATAAATAAAAATATGATAATTGCTTGGGGGCAGGGGGAAGACAACTGTTTATTTGGTTGATAAGGCTGTATTCAGTGAATCTAGTTCATCAAAAATATATTTACATTATGCAACAAGCATATAACCCCTAAACATAACAATAGAGTAGTGGTTCTCCACTGGATGCAATCTTATGGCCAGACTGGGGCCTCTTAGTAATGTCTGGGGACATTTTCAGTTGTCTGGGGGAGAGGCAGGTGCTGCTGTCATCTAGTGGGTAGAGGCCAGGGATTCTGTGAAACATCTTACAGTGAATGGACTGTGCCCTCCCCCAACCCCCTTCTACTAAAACAAAGAATTATCCAACCCAAAATATCATAAGTGACTCAGAAACTGCAACAGAGCTTTGCTTCTCAAAGTGTAGTCCATGGACCAGCAACATTGACCTCAACTAGGAACTTGTTATATATTCAGATTCTCAGGCCTATCTTCAGTTCAGTTCATTTCAGTTCAGTTGCTCAATCGTGTCTGACTCTTTGCGACTCCATGAATGGCAGCACGCCAGGCCTCCCTGACCATCACCAACTCCTGGAGTTCTCTCAAACTCATGTCCATCAAATCAGTGATGCCATCCAGCCATCTCATCCTCTGTCATCCCCTTCTCCTCCTGCCCCCAATCTTTCCCAGCATCAGAGTCTTTTCCAATGAGTCAACTCTTAGCATGAGGTGGCCAAAGTATTGGAGTTTCAGCTTTAGCATCAGTCCTTCCAAAGAACAGCCAGGACTCATCTCCTTTAGAATAGACTGGTTGCATCTCCTTGCAGACTCTCAAGAGTCTTCTCCAACACCACAGTTCAAAAGCATCAATTCTTCAGTGCTCAACTTTCTTCACAGTCCAACTCTCACATCCAACATGACCACCGGAAAAACCATAGTCTTGACTAGACAGATCTTTGTTGGCAAAGTAATGTCTCTGCTTTTGAATATGCTATCTAGGTTGGTCATAACTTTTCTTCCAAGGAGTAAGCGTCTTTTAATTTCATGGCTGCAGTCACCACCTGCAGTGATTTTGGAGCCCCCCCCAAAAAAAGTCTGACACTGTTTCCACTGTTTCCCCATCTATTTCTCATGAAGTGATGGACTAGATGCCATGATCTTAGTTTAGACCTACTGTATCAAGCATCTACAGTTTAACAAGATCCCCCATATGATTCATATGTACCTACTACTGCAACAAAGAGAAATTCCGATGTGTCCTATTAGTAGAGAAAATAATTTTCTTCCTTACAGTGATTCACTGACTCTTCATTTAACTGTTGTCGTTGTTGTTGTTTAGTTGGTAAGTCATGTCTGACTTTTTGCAACCCCATGGACTATAGCCTGCCAGGCTCCTCTGTCCATGGGATTTCCCAGGCAAGGCTACTGGAGTGGGTTTCCATTTCTTTCTCCAGGGGATCTTCCTATCCCAGAGATCAAACCCAAGTGCCCTGGTTGGCAGGCAGATTCTTACCACTGAGCCACCTGGGAAGCCCCTTTCATTTAATGTTTACCTCTTAATTGAGGAGATTAATTTTCTTCTCAAGGACATGGGGCTCAGTCATTTGGACTGTTCGTGGCACTGAATTTGTGGTTTCAGTTGTTCCTTGATTCTTCTCACAGGATATGAGTTTTAGAAAGGAAGGACTGGCTTGGAAGCCAGAAAGTTCTACTCCTTGGTATATGTGAATTTGTACTGTGTGACCTTCTGACTTTTTAGGAACATGGAATTTAGTTCCTCATGGAGGGTCATTTCAATAACCTCAGAATACCTTGGATGTCAAATATATCTTCAGTGATGCTTAGTCAAGTTGTGTAAATGAGTTAGAAACATTTGGATTACATTTCCCTTAAAATATGCATAGAATTAAAATTAAGCAAAAATATGCTGGAGGGATGCATGTTTTCCTAATCTCAAAACCTTGAAAAATGGGTTGAGACAAGTATCTATATGTGAATACACATATCATTGGTATTTTCAGGTTAATCTGATTGTCCTTCATTTGTTTTACTAAGAACGGATGTCATTGTACTTTGGACCATCTTTTCTCTACTAAATCTACATCAGATTTCTAGGTTCTTCTAAAAATAACCTTGAAAATATTTAAATAAAAGTTATCTTTTCCAGTAAATGTAGACAGTTACGACTATTCCTATATCCTCTATCATATCCTTCTGCTGCTGCTGCTGCTAAGTCACATCAGTCGTGTCTGACTCTGTGTGACCCCATAGACGGCAGCCCACCAGGCTCCAGTCCCTGGGATTCTCCAGGCAAGAATACTGGAGTGGGTTGCCATTTCCTTCTCCAGTGCAGGAAAGTGAAAAGTGAAAGTGAAGTCGCTCAGTCGTGTCCGACTCTTCGCGACCCCATGGACTGTAGCCCACCAGGCTCCTCCATCCATGGGATTTCCCAGGCAAGAGTACTGGAGTGGGTTGCCATTGCCTTCTCTTCATATCCTTCTACTGAATTTTTATTTTACAGTCGTACTAGTTCATAAATACAATTATACCCTGGGGTTTTATGTTTGTTTCTTTTTTTTTTAATAAAACCTTTGAATTCTTAAAAATAATGTGATCTATATTAAGAGAATAAAGACAAGAATAGACATTTATTCTTATACAACACTAACATTGTACAGCTTCTCCATAATTACAATATCTATTGTACATTGAACACTTTTAATGTTTCCAGAAATTTTGTCATGGTTAGTTTTGAATTCTCTGGACTATTGTGGATTTTTAATTTATGTGTGATAGCAAAAAGAATTATTCTGTCTTCCTAAAGTAATTCATTAGGTATATAAATTAAGGGATTTATTTGAGAATTTAAAGCACTAAAACAAGAAGCAGTTTCCAAAGCAAAGAATAAAATATAGCATATTGCCATCCTTGGTATGTTCAAGTGTTACCTGTGAATACTTTCATTTAAATTATAGCCCCCTAATGGATAAGGGTACCTATTTAAGTTCAGCTTAGAAACTAGTTTTTCAAACTCTTTGGGCTTAAGAAATTCCCAAATGTTTTTCAGTCAAGCATTATTATTGTTATTAATAACTTTTAAGCTCATGCACATTTTAAGGAAATGTAATCCATATGTTTCAAATTCATCCTCACTTTATCCATCAAGATATGGTTTAGTAAACTGGCAAACTCTTCTGATACATATGAAATATTTTACTGATAATAGAAATCTTATCAAGTAATGATTTTTGCTGATAGTAAGAGATGTGCCCAGATTGCTGACATTTTAACCCTATTGACTTTTGAAGACAAAAGTCTTTTCCTGGTTTTGGTCATTCTCTGTTTCTTCCATCTCTGCTGCTGCTACTGCTGTCTCTTCAGTTGTGTCCGACTCTGTGTGACCCCATAGACGGCAGCCCACCAGGCTCCCCCGTCCCTGGGATTCTCTAGGCAAGAACACTGGAGTGGGTTGCCATTTCCTTCTCCAATGCATGAAAGTGAAAAGTCAAAGTGAAGTCACTCAGCAATTACCGTTAAAAAAACAATGCCAACAACAAAAAGAACAAAACATAATGCATAACGTGACATGGAATCATAGAATCAGACAGGGAGATATGGATTGGTTATTCTACTCAAGATAAGCTTGGAACCACCCTTATGATAAAGTAATGCTTAGGTAAAGAGTCAGCTAAGGAATTTAAGAAAAATTCCTCTTATTTTTTCTGTTCCAAAGCCTATACCCCCTTCAACACCACCTTTTGGGGAGGAGCATCAAGTAATTTCTATCAGCAAGTCATTCATTTGTGTTCTCATTGTTTGTCCCTTTCCACCCAAACTGAAGGGTCTAGCATTGTCCAGACAGGTGAGGATCTGGAGACAAGGACCTAGAGGGTGATGCAGGGGTGGAGTGTCCCCAGTGAACATCCCCAGTGTCCTCAGAGCAAGTGAAGCCCTCAGTGCCTTTATTCCTGTTCAGCCAGGCAGGGCCTGGTGTGACAGCACCAGCCCAGAGGACAGGTAAGGCTGACATCTCTCGTGGGCAGCTGACCAGGGAAAGAAATCCATTGCAGCAGGGAGTCCAGCTGGAGTCAGCCAGCTTAGGCCTTCTTGGGTCACTGCCTTCATCAGATGAATGACCTTCCAAGAAATACTTCTTAGGGCCCCAGAAAGGGGATTCCTGGAGCCGTTCCCTGTCCTTGCATGAAGTTCCCAGATGGGCAAGCAGCTATGGTCTTTTCAGCATGGGGAGCTTCAATCCGGTCCAGGGAAAGACAGAGTAGCACTTGGAGCCTGAAGAGATTTCCATGGACCTTAGAGCAGGACTCAGGGTGCCTTTCTCTACATTTCCAATACCTTGGCTTTTAGGGCTCTAGTTTCAATAACTGTTATCTAACATCCCCCATTCACTCACACTTTGTGAGGTATGTGCTGAGAGTATCGCAGTTTGGAGTTCCAAACACAAAGCTGGAGTGGGGCGTCTGTCATTCCAGCCCCTGCAACTGGGATGAGAAGCAGGCCACATGAGGCTCTGAATTAGTATTTGGTTACATCCCCGCAGGCTCTGGACCCTCTCTATTCCCAGTGCCCAACACAGTGCCAGACACAGAGCAGGGGCTCAATACACACAGTTGAATGAATGAACAAATGAATAGACAAACGAACCAACAAACAAAGAGCAGGAGCAGGCCTGCCCAGAACCTGACCTTTGATGTGCGACTGAATTTCACCTTTTTGTCAAGTGGGCTTTCACATTGCACGTAGCATTTCACTTACAGTTAGGTTGGCAGCCTTTATTCCAATAGGAAGAGAAAAGTTTAGGATGTTATTATCCAACGTAAAAGATTGAGAATACAGAGACTGCCACAAAGAAAGAAATTAGATCGCAAAGTCCGCAATAAGAAAGAGGCAAAATGGTTAATCATTTGCTTGCAATACGTGCATGCTATTTTTCAAAACATTTGCTGGATTGAAGAAAATGCTGAATCAGTGAAAACTGATAATTTTAGTTCTATTTAGATAAATGAGCTTCTTTATAGTAATTCATACAATTAGAGGAGAAAGTGCGGGAGCGAGGCTGTGGGATACAGTGGTTAGAAACATGGGTTCAGGCAGCCAGAGTGGGGGCCAAGAGTCACTATTCTATAATAATGGCCACTGTGTATTGAGAATTAAGTGAGCTACGCACCAAAAAAAAAAAAAAATTCCTAAAAGCTTTTGGTATTCTAAACTCAAAATTCAATCAATATTCATGTTGTAGGCTCCAGCTATCATGACATTAATTACATGTAGATTTTTATCTGTAGGAAAAAATGGGGTGGGGAAGGCAAGGGACAGTGTAACTCCCCACAGCCTCCACTGCCCCTGCCTGTATATAGGAAAGGCGTGAACTGAGCAATGGATGGATAGCTCTGTCTCCTGTGGGGAGAATGATCTTATTCTTCAAACTAAAAATGGCACATGTGAGCTGGGAAAAAACTGTCAATTTATTTATATCCAGTGGATGTTTTTCAGACACAGTTCTTAGTTGCTGAGTATTTTGCATCTCTGAGACTGTGATTGCCTGAAATTTTTTGTGTACACAAGAAAAAACTCATCACTTATCCTTCAGAAGGCTAGTCCACTGTGATAATTTTGTGACAGCTGATTAATTGAATTTATCAACCAATAGCACAACCCAATTCTAATCTATTTACTAGTGGAAAAAATTCCAAGTGAAGTTAATTTTTTATCATTATCAAAGTATAATGTTTACTGTAAAACTTTGGAAAATAGAGAAAGGATTAAAGAAAATTATCCTTAATCTTACCAGTTTACCACTGTTAGAAATTTTATGTATTTCCTTCCAAGACTGCATTGGAAAACATTTTGACCTTTTCAGGAAAGGCTATTTTTCAAAGATGATGAAAAATACTTTTTAATTAGATGGTGAAAATGTAGATTTCAAAAACATAGACAAATTTAAAAGTTCAATTGAAAAATCTAAGCCAGCAATGTGTAATTAAAACTACCTTTTGCTACAGAATTAAGCAGGATAATCTTTTAAATGAAATACTTTTGTTGAAGCACCAGGGACAACAGATCTGCTAGTAAGTTAATGTCAATTAGTATGTGAAGAATTCTCAGATTTCAGATAAAAATTATTAGATTTTTTATGAATAACATCTCATAGCTATATTGAATCTAAATCAGTATCTTTCTTTAAAAGGATATTCTTTTTCCATACCTTAATAAAATATGTTTCTTTCCTAGCTGTGGCATTCTCTTTGATACGAAGATTAAATGTAATAATTCAAAAAATTTTAACATTTTTCAAACAAGTTTGAAACATAGAGAAATATTTACATCAAGCCTTGCAATATTAATCATTGTTACCAGCTTGCATTCTAGACTGGAGATTGGCACATTTTTTCTGTAAAAGGTCAAGTAGTAAATACTTTGGGCAGAGACAGTCCACGAGGTTTCTGTTGCAACTACCCAACTCTGTCACTGTAGTATAAATGCATGGGTGGGCATGACTGAGTTCCAATAAAACTTTATTATATAAATAAGCAGTGAATCAGACTTGACCAAAAGCTGTAGCTTGTCAAGCCTTATTCTAGACAGTCAGTTTTTACGGGCTATCACATTCATCTAGAGTTTAGATGTGATTTAAAAGTTTCTGACCTATCCCCCAGCCCTTGTACACACAAGACTTCCAGTAAACATGGCTGGTTGAACCCATGTTTATCTCCACTACCACTAAAATGCCACATAAATAATAATGAGGAATTAAAAAGTATAAACTTAGGAGAATAGAGAAAACAGCAGACAAAGGATGTCAACAGAATGTTCGGCAGAGTAAAGGAGATGCAAATTTGGCAGTAAACAGTGCATAGGTAATATCATTTGTGGTCCAAGGGATGTGCACATGAGAGGGCTTTTGTAAGTTCTGCTGAGCTCTAGTGATCTAGTTAGGGTTGGAGGCAGCAAACTGCTTCTCAGGAAAATTGGGCCTAGCCTGATGCAGTCACTGCCAGAGCTGCCATGCTTAGCTTATTTGTAAAACTAAAGTAATTGAATGAGGGTAGGGGTGGTCTTGACTCCAACTGTAAATGTTTTAATATTCAGTGGGCTTTTTAAATGAGAAGAATAGTGCCAATAAGAACTAGCAGTTTAACTGTTAGTGCTTTTTTTTAGAGCTAGTAAACTATTATGAAACTCCCTCCAACCTTCTTTCTGAGCCCCAAGGTAACAATCTGCTCCTATTTGTATAGTCACTTCTAGTCCTCAGTGATGAATTTCCTCACCTGAGGAAGGAAGAGTCAGGAAGTTGGAAGACAAGAACTGGCAGAAAGCAGGTTTCTGGGTACTGATTTACATGTCTGGGTCTCTGTCCACAGAAGGAAGCTCAGACCAAGGGAGGCTGGTAGCTATGGTGCCAGATGGGCTATTCGGGTGTCTAACTTCACAGCCCTGCATGGGCCCAGCAAACAAAGACAGTGTGTTGGGAAGCCATTTGCTCTGTTGTGACCAATACAAACTTCAAGGGTCACTGGGGTCATATATAACAAGCTTCCCTAACTCTGAGCCAATAACTCCTTTTCCCTGCAGAATGTTTAGAAAATTGAAGAGAAAAAAGATATGCAAACTTGATTTAGTTTTTTTTGTTGTTGTTGTTTTATTTTGTTTTTTCCCCGAGATAGACCCTTTTTGTGCTCCTTTCTCGCTTTTGTCCCAAAACAGACACTAGTTACATTCAGGTCCTGCTTGCTCTATTCAGAGGGAAAGACATTGGACTTCTGGAATTGTTGCGAACACTATCCCATTATTGTGTTTCCTTTGATTTGACTTCCTTTTCTCGAAATGAATCTTCCTATCTTCCTCTCTGTGATGTTCTCATCTCCTGTCTCAGTTCATTGTATTTGCATTTCTTTCTCCCATGCACATTCCTTTCATTCTTTAGTATTTGTCTACTTTGAGAATGTCAAAGCAAAAACACCCCAAGACCCCATACACACAAACTTTGGACTTTTCCTGGGCAGCTTCTCAGACAGCATTTTACTGAGTCTAAGGTGTCCTAATATTGATGAGATGATTAGAGGAAGGGGCTGTTCACTGATCTTCCATTTTGGCAAAAAATAAAATTAAAATCAAATTCAGCAGCCTCTTCTTCCCACTGGGTATAGGAAAGGCATGGAATACAAGGAACTGTGAACCCTTTCTGGTGGTAGAGCTTTAGCTCTGCCTACTCTGCCCATCTGATGCTGCCTGCTCCTGGTGCCTCTGGTTCTCCACCTACTGGACTTCACCTGGGATTTCTTTGGAAGGAATGATGCTAAAACTGAAGCTCCAGTACTTTGGCCACCTCATGCGAAGAGTTGACTCATTGGAAAAGACCCTGATATTAGAGGAAGGGGCTGTTCACTGATCTTCCATTTTGGCAAAAAATAAAATTAAAATCAAATTCAGCAGCCTCTTCTTCCCACTGGGTATAGGAAAGGCATGGAATACAAGGAACTGTGAACCCTTTCTGGTGGTAGAGCTTTAGCTCTGCCTACTCTGCCCATCTGATGCTGCCTGCTCCTGGTGCCTCTGGTTCTCCACCTACTGGACTTCACCTGGGATTTCTTTGGAAGGAATGATGCTAAAACTGAAGCTCCAGTACTTTGGCCACCTCATGCGAAGAGTTGACTCATTGGAAAAGACCCTGATGCTGGGAGGGATTGGGGGCAGGAGGAGAAGGGGACGACCAAGGAAGAGATGGCTGGATGGCATCACAGACTCAATGGGCATGAGTCTGAGTGAACTCTGGGAGTTGGTGATGGACAGGGAGGCCTGGCGTGCTGCGATTCATGGGGTCACAGAGTCGGACATGACTGAGCGACTGAATTGAACTGAACTGAACTGAAGGCACCGTCTGTAAGCACATGTGCAGACAGCCTGCAGCTTTTGCCCTTGGATTTAAGTAGTAATTAATTGTATTTGGGGAAAGCCTGACCCAGTAAGATAAGAGAGCTAGCTGTAAGAGTGGGCATTTGCCACACTGGACCTGCAGGAAGAACTTTGGCCATCTCACTCAGAGCCAAGTGCAAGTGATTCAAACAGAGTGGAGTTATAAACTTAATAAGGAAATACATTAACTCTTCTACCTTTTATTATGCTCTTTATTACTATTTTATTCTTGGAGCACAATATAGTCAGAATGGTTTCTTATAAATTCACTGGGTCTGATTTGAGTTGCTTTTTTCTGAGTATGGTCTTTATATATAATTTTATTTATTTATTTTTGGCTGTGCTGGGTCTTCGTTGCTGCTTGCGCTTTTCTCTAGTTGCAGTTCTTGGGCTTCTCATTGCGCTGGCTTCTTTTGTGGTAGAGCGCAGACCCTAGGGCTCAGGCTTCAGTAGTTGAAGCATGTGAGCTCAGTAGTTGTGGCTCCCGGGCTCTAGAACACAGGCTCAACAGTTGTGGGCATGGGCATAGCTGCTCTGCAGCAGCATGTGGAATTTTTCCCAGATCAGAGATCCAACCCCTGTATTCTCTGCCAATGAGCCACCAGGGATTCAAGCCTGAATGTGGTCTCTTGAAGCTGGGAGGTCTTTTGTAAGCCATCCTTCTATATAGGCTTAGAAATTAGACTCCTCCTGCAGCCAAAAATATGCAATTTTCAAAGTTCTATTCCAAGAGTTGTTAGTGGATCTAGATGTAATCCAGGCCAAGTTAGCTGTGAAGTCACCTATTGTGGATGAGATTTATACACATTTAAAAAGAAAAAATCTAGGCTACCAGATCTAACATAGTCTTTGATGTCAGTGTACATCAGCCCCATAGCCCAGGTTCTTTCCCATCATGGAGCCCAAAGCTGGGCCTGCCTGCCTTCACCCTTCACTTTGCTCACCCTTGCCAGTCCTAGAAGTCCCAACACAAATGTTGCTTCCTCAGAGTAGCCCTCTCTGATCACCGCCCCAGTGTAAATTAGCTGTTCTCAGACCGTTCTTTGGGAGTTTTTTTTTTTCTTTCTTTTTCCTTCATAACACTTATCACAGTTGTACTTTTGTGCATTATTCTTTTTTGCTTGCATCCACCACTAGATAAAATGAGTAGCACAACCTTTATTTACTGTATATTCTATGTCTGTACTGTAGGAGCTCAGTAAACACATGTTGAATGAATGGCCTTTTAAAAATTCCTATCAGTCTATATCTATACTGTATTAAATTCCTTTTGATATGTTTTTTCACTGCTTGGGAAAACCAATTTTCAAGGTGCTTTTTTAAAAAAAATTATTTATTTGGCGACATCAAGTCTTAGTTGTAGCATGCGGAATCTTTTTATTTTTTAAGTTGCCTATGCCAAAGCCTTTGACTGTGTGGATCACAATAAACTGTGGAAAATTCTGAAAGGGATGGGCATACCAGACCACCTAACCTACCTCTTGAGAAACCTTTATGCAGGTCAGGAGGTAACAGTTAGAACTGGACATGAAGCAACAGACTGGTTCCAAATAGGAAACGGAGTACGTCAAGGCTGTATATTGTCACCCTGCTTATTTAACTTCTATGCAGAGTACATCATGAGAAACGCTGGGCTGGATGAAGCACAAGTTGGAATCAAGATTGCTGGGAGAAATATCAATAACCTCAGATATGCAGATGACACCACTCTTATAGCAGAAAGTGAAGAGGAACTAAAGAGTCTCTTGATGAAAGTGAAAGAGGAGAGGAAAAAGTTGGCTTAAAGCTCAACATTCAGAAAACTAAGATCATGGCATCCAGTCCCATCACTTCATGGCATATAGATGGGGAAACAGTGGAAACAGTGTCAGACTTTTTATTTTTCTGGGTTCCAAAATCACTACAGATGGCGATTGCAGCAATGAAATTAAAAGATGCTTGCTCCTTGGAAGGAAAGTTATGACCAATCTAGGCAGCATATTCAAAAGCAGAGACATTACTTTGGCAACAAAGGTCCGTCTAGTCAAGGCTATGGATTTTCCAGTGGTCATGTGAGAGTTGGACTGTGAAGAAGGCTGAGCACTGAAGAATTGATGCTTTTGAACTGTGGTGTTGGAGAAGACTCTTGAGAGTCCCTTGGACTATAAGGAAATCCAACCAGTCCATCCTAAAGGAGATCAGTCCTGGGTGTTCATTGGAAGGACTGATATTGAGGCTGAAACTCCAATACTTTGACCACCTGACAAGAAGAGCTGAGTCATTGGAAAAGACCCTGATGCTGGGAAAGATTGAGGGCAGGAGAAGAAGGGGATGACAGAGGATGAAATGGTTGAATGACATTTTCAACTCGATGGACATGGGTTTGGGTGGACTCCAAGAGTTGGTGATGGACAGGGAGGCCTGGCATGCTGCGGTTCATGGGTTCGCGAAGAGTCAGATATGACTGAGCGACTGAACTGAACTGATGCAGGATCTTTAGTTACAGCATACAAACTCTTAGTTGTAGCACGCAGGATCTAGATCTCATTCCCTGACCAGGGATCGAACCTGGGCTCCAAGCATGGGGAGCATGGAGTCTTAGCCACCAGACTACCAGGGAAATCCCCCAAAACCAGTCTTTTATAAGGAGCTCTATTAGCACAATCTAATCTTCTGAAGGAAATCAGCCCTGGGATTTCTTTGGAAGGAATGATGCTAAAGCTGAAACTCCAGTACTTTGACCACCTCATGCAAAGAGTTGAATCATTGGAAAAGACTCTGATGCTGGGAGGGATTGGGGGAGGAGGAGAAGGGGACGGCCAAGGATGAGATGGCTGGATGGCCTCACTGACTCGATGGACATGAGTCTGAGCGAACTCCGGGAGTTGGTGATGGACAGGGAGGCCTGGCGTGCTGCGACTCATGGGGTCACAAAGAGTCGGACACGACTGAGCGACTGAACTGAACTGAACTGAATCTTTGTATGTTTGGATATTTTAGATTCCATTTTTACAACTTCTATTTTGACTACCTTCTTTCTAGCTATTCCCTTTCCCCCTTAAACAAGAAAATAGAGAATTACTACAAAATATTGAACAAAGAAATATATGTATTTCATAAATATTAGAAATAGACCACCATTTGTTTTCTGTAATTGTTTGTATCAGTGTTAGTATCAAGGGGCTATATATCATCACCATGAATTTCAGTTTCAGTTTTAGTTTAGTTGCTCAGTCATGTCCAACTCTTTGAGACCCCATGTGCCAGGGTCCAGCCCCAGTGGATCCAGGGAATTCGAAGGGGAGACAGCGTTGGTGAGGAAAAGTTATCTATTATTAATATAAGATTAGGAAATAATAGTATAGTAGGAAAATTTAGATGGAGAAAAGAAGGCTGAATAACTTGGTTTACGTGGAAAGCCAATAAAGTTCCAGACAAGGAGCTTGCACTATCTATGTTAGGCCACCAGTGTCCGTTTGAATATTGGAGAGTGCCCCGCCCTGTGCGCTCTCTCTCTTACGGATCTTAGCAGCCGGGACAGGTAAGTAGACATGGCGAGCCTCCGTGCCCCAGATGGGAATTCAGCCAGAAATTAGAGTAAATAGGAGACAAGGGGGAAACCAGTCCTTCCAATGACTAGCCCCACCTCTATTGTTCAGAAGGCCTTTTATACGTTTTTGATTGTACATAGAGATCAATGGGTAATACAAAAGTATGCAGCGTTAGCAGCCCAAAAACCAGGCTTTGTATTTGCATACCCTCCGGTATACAAAAGGTCTCAGGTGGTTTACCTTATCTTCTGGCCAAGAGGCCTGTTAACATTTTTATGGCTCTCTTCCTGGGTAATTGTCTTTCAACCAGAAAACTCCTTTTCTCTAGAAGTGTTTTTTCTTTACTCTGCATCACCTTCAAAATTCTAAATAAAGTTACATTCCTGTAGAAAAAAGATGCAGTGGGTTATAACAAAGAAAGTACTTAACTCAAAGATCTAATATTGTAACACCAGGGCTACTACCTGTTTTTCTATATACCAACTATATAAGATATGAAAATTTGGCAGCAAGTATTGGCTCAACAAATGAAACCTTTAATCAGTCCTATTCTAATGATTATGACTCCTCGGAAGCCCCTACATTCCTAGGATGTTTTAAGCTTCCTGTGCCTCCTGCGGTCTGGAGGCCTCAAACAGTCACATGCGCAGCCTGCAGGCAGGCTAGAAAGTCATCAGAGAGGTTTTTGGATTGAAACACTCTTTCAAATGCAGAAGACTAAAGCCCTGAGTTGACTTTTTCCAGAGAATGTCAGAAGAGTGGAAAAGCAGGCAGATTCTTGTTTTGGGGGGTACATGCTCAGGAAATACCAGGGGGGAAACCTGAGATCTGACTTGTCCTTGCCCATCAAATCTCTGCCACATGACCCTGTCATGGGTGGGATTCCTCACGCTGGCTTCCAGCACCCATGGATTGTAACATGCCAGGCTTTCCTGTCCATAATCAACTCCTGGAGCTTGCTCCGACGCGTATCCATAGAGTCAGTGATGCCATCCAACCATCTCGTCTTCTGTTGTCCCCTTCTCCTCCCACCTTCAATCTTTCCCAGCATCAAGGTCTTTTCTAATGAGTCAGTTCTTCACATCAGGTGGCCAAAGTATTAGAGCTTCAGCTTCGGTCCTTCCAATGAATATTAAGAACTGATTTCCTTTGGGATTGACTGGTCTGATCTCCTTGCAGTCCAAGGGACTCTCAAGAGTCTTCTCCAACACCACAGTTCAAAAGCATCAGTTCTTCAGCTCTAAGTTTTCTTTATGGGATTATTCCTCTAGTTCCTAGCTCCAGTAATTTCCCACATAGACTTGCTCTTTCCAAATGGGTAGTCTCATCATGGATAAGAATAGCTAACTTTACTGAACATTTTTCTCAGTAAATGAATATTTGTTGAATAAAAGGATAACTGAATAATTGTTTTTAATTAATCCTGATGAAAAGCATGTACCATCTAGTGATCATTATCCTTATTTTAAGATGAAAAAAGAGAAAGTCAAATAGCCAAATTAATATGGCCAGTGGATGGCAAAATCAGGACTCAACCCAAAACACATAACCTTGTTGCTGTCTGTCCATCCCACACTGCCTTTTTGGAAGTTCTGTTTTCATCCACATCCATACATTTGCCCACATTATTGCTCCTCTGGGTTCCCTCTGTTCCACTTCTTTAGGCCCACCATTCATCACCTCTAGATCAATCTTACATTCTCTGTCCTCAGTGATGGCAGGTACTGTTCATCTTGTACTTTGCCTTGGATTCCTTTTTAAAATATGTATGTATATGTATTCATATACTACTAATAAATAGCTCTTAAATTGTGAGACTGTTCAATGAGTCTTTTTCTAGTCTTTTTCAATATCCAGTCCAATGTACCACACTTGATAAATCTCCAAAGTATCTGTTGATAATGATGATGTTAGATATTTCCCTGGTGCCAGATGTCAAATGAAATAAACCTTCTTCAAGCTTACTAGCTGTTCATATTATTATGGCAACTGCATCAATGGCAGGTTATCTCTAACATCTTTCAGAATTTATGCTCTAAGATTACAGCTCATATACATTCCTCAGAAGCTTTCAGTTATACTTGTGGCCTGCAGTATTGAGTTTCCCTTAAGTCTAGAATTATGTTCTAAAATTAGCTTCCATATTCATAGTGTATCTCAGAACTGGCTGCACAAAATTAGTTGCTTTCTATTCAGTGAAACTTTTTTGAGCAGCAGCAAATGAAACAAGATGCTCCCTAATTTTCCCGTGTCAGACACATGATTGTGAAATCAGCTTCCTAGTGGACATCTTAGGAAAGCCAGGCTCAGTTAGGAGTTGCTAAAGGCCACTTCAAAGAACCTGAGACAATAGACATGTATGTTTGGAGTGCAACTTGCAACAACCTATCTGACATCATCGAACCTATTGGTCAATACATATTACTGTCTTAGGAGTGTTTTATTGAGGTTGTCAAGGAGCAGTGAGGCCAGAATGCTTTAGTTCAGAACACCAACCAGAGAGAAGAATGAAGTGGATGACTCACATGTAGACAATCTTAGGCTCATCTTCTTTTCCTCCGGGGGGGGAGAAATGTAAACAGACCCATTTTAGTAGAGTTTAATACTAAAATTTCCTGTGCCCTAAATCTGGTATCTGTTATACATTTTTCAGAATCATGAAGTAATTGGTAGCACGTGGCATGGTACCTGCAGGGGATCCGGGTTTGCCTGACTAACCTCCATACAACTATTTATTTATCTCTGCTTGGTGGAGCCAAATGTTTATTTATAACACATGGGCTTCCATTGACTCCATGTGATCACAGAGTGACTCTGTATCATTGCCAGAAATCAACCACATTTGCATCATGCAAAAAATACAGATATAAACTTATTTATATACAGACACATCCATATATGTGTGTATTTAATTTAAATCTCATATAAGTTCCAAAATTACTTTCATGTCTGTCTGCAAATTGTGCTAGCTTCTATGAAAATATCCCAGATTTGTTTCTGATCATATCACTGTTGATTACTTTGTATCCTTACTATTTGGACATCTAACTTGTATTTGGTGACCATCAAGAATACATGGTGGTTTTGATTTGTGTGTCTCTTATAATGAGTAGTGATGAGCATCTTTTCATGTGTTTGTTGGCCATATGTATCTCTTCTTTGGAGAAATGTCTGTATAGGTCTTCTGCTCATTTTTTTATTGAACTGTTTATTTGACAGATATTGAGCAATATAAGCTGCTTATATATTCTGGAGATTAATCCTTTTTCAGTTGTTTCATTTGCAATTATTTTCTATCATTCTGAGGGTTGCCTTTTAATCTCATTTATTGTTTCATTTGCTGTGCAGAAGCAGTTAAGTTTAATTAGGTTCCATTTATTACCACCTCACATCAGTTATAATGGCCATCATCAAAAAATGTACAAATAATAAATGCTGGAGAGGATATGGAAAAAAGGGAACCCTCTTACACCGTTGGTGGGAATGTAAACTGATGCAGCCACTATGGAGAAAGCATGGAGATTCGTTAAAAATCTAGGAATAAATCTACTATATGACCCAGCAAGCCCACTACCATGCATATATGCTGAGAAAACCATAATTCTAAAAAACACATGTATCCCAGTGTTCATTGCAGCACTATATACATAGCCAGGTTGCACCATGGAAGCAACCTAGATGTTCATCAACAGAAGACTGGGTACAGAACATGTACATGTATGCAATGAAATATTACTCAGCCATTTAAAAAAAAAGCAGTTTTGAGTCAATTCTAGTGAGGTGGATGAACTTCGAGCCTGTTATACAGAGTGAAGTAAATCAGAAACAGAAGGCAATGGCACCCCACTCCAGTACTCTTGCCCAGAAAACCCCATGGATGGAGGAGCCTGGTAGGCTGCAGTCCATGGGTTCGCTAAGAGTCAGACACGACTGAGCGAGTTGACTTTCACTTTTCACTTTCCTGCATTGGAAAAGGAAATGGCAACTCACTCCAGTGTTCTTGCCTGGAGAATCCCAGGAACGGTGGAGCCTGGTGGGCTGCCGTCTATGGGGTCGCACAGAGTCGGACACAACTGAAGCGACTTAGCAGCAGCAGCAGCATATTAACACATATATATGAAATCTAGAAAAATAGTATTGACAAATTGATTTGCAGGGAAAGAATGGAGATGCAGATGCAGAGAATGGACTTGTGGACACAGTGTGGGAGGGAGAGAGCGGGACGATGGAGAGAGTAGCATCAACATATATACGCTATCGTGTGTAAGGTGGATAGCTGGTGAGGAGTTTCTGTGCAACACAGGGAGCCCAGTCTGGCACTCTGTGATGACTTGGAGGGATGGAATGGGGGAGGGGAGGGAGGCTCTGGAGGGAGGGGATATATGTATAATTATGGCTATTTCTGCTTTATTGACTATGCCAAAGCCTTTGACTGTGTGGATCACAGTAAACTGTGGAAAACCTGAAAGAGATGGGAATACCAGACCAAATGACCTGCCTCTTGAGAAACCTTTATGCAGGTCAGGAAGCAACATTAAAACTGGACATGGAACAACAGACTGGTTCCAAATAGGAAAAGGAGTATGTCAAGGGTGTATATTGTCACCCTGCTTATTTAACTTCTATGTAGAGTACATCATGAGAAACACTGGGCTGGAAGAAGCACAAGCTGGAATCAAGATTGCCAGAAGAAATATCAATAACCTCAGATATGCAGATGATACCACCCTTATGGCAGAAAGTGAAGAGGAACTAAAAAGCTTCTTGATGAAAGTGAAAGAGGAGAGTGAAAAAGTTGGCTTAAAGCTCAACATTCAGAAAATGATCGTGGCATCTGGTCCCATCACTTCATGGGAAATAGATGGGGAAACAGGGGAAACTGTCAGATTTTATTTTGGGGGGCTCCAAAATCACTGCAGTTGGTGATTGCAGCAATGAAATTAAAAGATGCTTGCTCCTTGGAAGGAAAGTTATGACCAACCTAGATAGTATATTGAAAAGCAGAGACATTATTTGGCAACAAAGGTCCGCCTAGTCAAGGCTATGGTTTTTCCTGTGGTCATGTATGGATGTGAGAGTTGGACTGTGAAGAAAGCTGAGTGCCAAAGAATTGATGCTTTTGAACTGTGGTGTTGGAGAAGACTCTTGCAAGTCCCTTGGACTGCAAGGAGATCCAACCAGTCCATTCTGAAGGAGATCAACCCTGGGATTTCTTTGGAAGGCATGATGCTAAAGCTGAAGCTCCAGTACTTTGGCCACCTCATGCGAAGAGTTGACTCTTTGGAAAAGACTCTGATGCTGGGAGGGACTAGGGGCAGGAGGAGAAGGGGACAACCGAGGATGAGATGGTTGGATGACATCTTCAACTCGATGGACATGGGTTTGGGTGGACTCCGGGAGTTGATGATGAATAGGGAGGCCTGGCGTGCTGCAGTTCATGGGGTCGCGAAGAGTCGGACATGACTAAGCGACTGTACTGAGCTGAACTGAACTGAATGGCTATTTCACACCGTATGAAGCCAGCGCAGTAGGAGATCAACCCTGGGATTTCTTTGGAAGGCATGATGCTAAAGCTGAAGCTCCAGTACTTTGGCCACCTCATGCGAAGAGTTGACTCTTTGGAAAAGACTCTGATGCTGGGAGGGACTAGGGGCAGGAGGAGAAGGGGACAACCGAGGATGAGATGGTTGGATGACATCTTCAACTCGATGGACATGGGTTTGGGTGGACTCCGGGAGTTGATGATGAATAGGGAGGCCTGGCGTGCTGCAGTTCATGGGGTCGCGAAGAGTCGGACATGACTAAGCGACTGTACTGAGCTGAACTGAACTGAATGGCTATTTCACACCGTATGAAGCCAGCGCAGAAGCCAACACAACACTGTAAAAATTAAAAAATTAAAAGTTATGACAATTTGAAAAAATTTTTAAAGTACATGGTAGCAGGCCTTCCCTGGTGGTTCAGAGGTTAAGACTTCACCTTTCCACTGCAGGAGGCATAGGTTTGATCCCTGGCCCAGGAACTAAGATCCCTCATGCCACACAGTGTGGCCATAAATAAACAAACAGGTTTATATTTCATGTATTAAAAAAAATCAAGAGTACATGGAAGGAAACATTTGAGTTCTTCCAAATGAACTTCCACTGGAGATTTTGTAATTGGATAAGTGCTCAAGTTCCTTATGGTTACCAGAAATTCACTGAAGAAGTAATAAGCATGTCAATGCAGTCACTTAAAAATAAGTTCAATTTTCAGTTTCGTTTCATAAGTTATATTTCATTATTCTTACCTTGAGAGAAGTATTGGCTGGAAATATTAGAAATATTAGAAACTAAGCCACAGATGTGAATGATATTGCCACAATAACCTTTTTCTATAATTATGAGAAGTCAGTCATTCAATCAGAAATGACTCCAATTTGAGTACAGTTTCTAAGGGCAGGTATTCATCTGTCTGCACAATTTGGGAATAAAAAAGTGATTGCAGAAGTCACTGTTTAGGTACATCTCTTTCACAGTTAATATGGCAGTTTATTTTTAAATTTGGACATTATAAGAAAAAAAATAATTACTTAAAAATATATAACCATTCCTCAAGAAATTAAATGTAGAATTACCTTATGATCCAGCAGTTCCATTCTGAGGTATATACCCAAACGAATTGAAAACTGGTATTCAAACATATACATCCACTGCATAAATGTTCATAGCAGCTCTCATCACAAAAACCAAAAGCTCGAAACAACCAGGGTGTCCATCAATGATTGACATTAAATAGGTAACAAAGTGTAGCATATCCAGCAGAGGGTAGGTAGCAATTAATTAATTTTTATTTTTTAGTTTGTTTTGCTTTACAATACTGTATTCGTTTTGTTACACATTGACATGAATTAGCCATGAGTGTACATGAACTCCCAATCCCGACCCCCACCTCCACCCTCCCGCCCCACACCCTCTCTCTGGATTATCCCCGTGCATCAGTCCCTAGCATCCTGCATCCTGCATCAAACCTGGACTGGCAATTCATTTCGCTTATGATATCACACATGTTACATTGCCACTCTGCCAACCCATCCCACCCTCTCCCTCTCCCACAGAGTCCAAAAGGCCATTCTATACAACTGTGTCTCTTTTGCTGTCTTGCGTACAGGTTTATCATTACCATCATTCTAAATTCCATATATATGTGTAAGTATACTGTATTGATGTTTTTCTTTCTGGCTTACTTCACTCTGTATAATCGGCTCCAGCG
>SJXQ01011483.1:144933-193361 GCA_006408695.1 Aepyceros melampus
GTGGGCACGCTGGCTGGCACCCGACTGGCAGGCACCCTGGCGGGCACACTGCCTGGCACGCCGGATGGCAAGCACACTGGCGGTCGCACTGGCGGGCATGCTGGATGGCACGCCGGATGGTAGGTGCACTGGCGGGCAAACTGGCGGGCACGCTGGCTGCACCCGACTGGTATGCCCACTGGCGGGCACACTGACTGGCACGCTGCCTGGCACTCGACAGGCAGGTTCACTGGTGGGCATTCTGGCTGTCACCCGACTGGCAGGCCCACTGGCGGGCACACTGACTGGCACGTTGCCTGGCACTTGACTGGCAGGCGCACTGGCGGGCATTGTGGCAGTCACCCGACTGGAAGGTGCACTGACTGGCACACTGGCTGGCTCACTGGCTGGTACCCAACTGACAGGCGCACTGGCGGGCAGACTGGCTGGTACGCGGGATGGCAGGTGCACTGGTGGGTACACTGCCTGGCTCGCCGGATGGCAGGCGCACTGACGGGCGCACTGGCGGGCACGCTGGCTGGCACCTGACTGACAGGCGCACTGGCGGGCACTCTGGCTGGCACGACGGTTGGCAGGCACACTGGCGGGCACCCGGGCTCGCTCCCCGAACGGCAGGCGCACTGGCAGGCACACTGCCTGGCACGCCAAATGGCAGGCGCAATGGCGGGGGCACTGGCGGGCACGCTGGCTTGCACTCCGACTGGCAGGTGCACTGGTGGGCATGCTGGCTGACACCCCGACTGGCAGGCGAACTGGTGGGCATGCTGGCTGGCACCCAACTGGCAGGCGCACTGGCGGGCACATTTCCTGTGTTCTAACTGTTGCTTCCTGACCTGCATACAGATTTCTCAAGAGGCAGGTCAGGTGGTCTGGTATTCCCATCTCTTTCAGAATTTTCCACAGTTTATTGTGATCCACACAGTCAAAGGCTTTGGCATAGTCAAGAAAGCGGAAATAGATGCTTTTCTAGAACTCTCTTGCTTTTTCCATGATCCAGCAGATGTTGGCAATTTGATCTCTGGTTCCTCTGCCTTTTCTAAAACCAGCTTGAACATCAGGAAGTTCGCGGATAACGTATTGCTGCTAGTCTTTCCCATTCAACTATATTCCTCTATTTCTTTGCATTAATCACTGAGGAAGGCTTTCTTATGTCTCTTTGCTATTCTTTGGAACTCTGCATTCAGGTGAATATATCTTTCCTTTTCTCCTTTGCCTTTCATTTCTTTTCTTTTCTCAGCTATTTGTAAGGCCTCCTCAGACAACCATTTTGCCTTTTTGCATTTCTTCTTCTTGGGGATGATTTTGATCACTGCCTTCTGTACAGTGTAACAAACCTCTGTCCATAGTTCTTGGCAGGCACTCTGTCAGTCAGATCTGACCCCTTGAATGCATGAGGGCCTGCATTTCCAGTAGTCTCCAGGCAGTGCTGATGTTTTGTACCACAAGTCGCTGCAGCCCCTGCTTTTGGTGGAACTGGGACCACCAGCCACAGCCAGGGGATGAGGGCCTGGAATTCAGCCCAGAGGGCCCGAAGAGGAACCCAGTGATTAGTCTCGGGGCACAGGGTCAACGTGCAATCGCCTGCCAGGCTGACTGACACAGAGCTCTCTGGAGCTGGGGCTGTCCATGCATTCTTATACCCCCTGCCTGAAGCTGAGGCAAGTGAATGCTTAGTGGTTGGGTGGAAACCCAGTGAGCCTGGCAATAGTGACTAGAAGGCAGAGGTGCGTGATGACATGGAGAGCTTGCTGAGCTTGCAAGCCCTCAACCAGTTCAGGGCATGGACTTCTTCGTCTGACACTTAGCTGTTGCCTTTCTGCTCTGAGCTTTGTTTGCATGTGACCCAGTCAGGAGGTAGGGCCAGGTACACTCTGGCCACGGCCACTGACCTGGGGCTACAGGGAGACCTCGATGTGGGTTGAGGCAAAAGGAAAGTGAATGCTTCAGCGGGTGCCTGATAATTATTCTTTACCTATTTACTCAGTATAACCTCAGACTCAAGCCAAAGTGCTACTGTTCGCTGTGTTTAAAAAGACAACAATCTCAGCAAAATACAATTTATTGAGAAGAAAAACCAACCAGATTCCCACTCTCAAATGTCTAAACGTTTTCTGATGTTTTGTTTTTGCCCTTTGATCTTTTCTTGGTGCATAGGTTGCTTATTTAAAAAAATAGTTTTTTAATTAAAGCAAACTAAAATTTAAAACCTAACTTTTTTTTTTCTCCTTAGAGACTTAAGAGGCTGGGCTTATATATTTTATGTTTGTTTATCTTATTGTTGTCCAGCATCTGAAAACTTTTGAACAGAGCACAAGTCTTAAGACCCAGTTTCGCCCTGGCTTCCTCCTTGCAGCCCAGGCATAGCTGCAGGTCCTGTTGGGAAGTGTGGAAGACAGGAGCGGGTTGTGCTCATGTCAGTTGGACTGGGAGGCAGAGGCCGAAGCCATGAGAGGGCGTGCTCTGGAATGTTTGCCCTGAGCAAACACGGGCTGAAAAACCCTATTAAACCTGTCTCCTCCTTTTTTTAAAAAATGAACCAAATGACAGAGAATGTCTCCATTAAAAAAAAAAAATTTATGATTTTCTTTTAACCTTTAGGAAATTGAAATGTAGATATTGTGTCTACCATGGACATTCGAGTCCTATATTTAGGAAGGGCCTTTTAATACTCTTGTTAACACTTTACCCCTGTAATGAAGGCCTCTGTTCATTTTCGAATTCAGATTTCTGAGCAAACAGACAGAGTGCAAGTGCATAAGTTAATCTCCTCTTGGATGGCTGCTAACACTGCCTGGCGTCTGAGCGCGCCATGACCACCGCCGACATCGCGTGTGCATGCTCAGTGGTGCCCGACTCTTTGCAACCCCATGAACTGGAGCCCACCAGGCTGCGCTGTCCATGGATTTTCCAGGCAGGAATACTGGAATGGCTTGCCGTTTCTTTCCCCAGGGGATTTCCCTACCTTGGGTTGTCTACATTGTCAGGCGGATTCTTTACCACTGAAGGAGGAATAATCTGAAAAGTGAGGCCGGCAGTTTCCTGGTCTTGAGGAGTAATCCTTAAAGGGCATACAATTGTAACATTCTTAGGATACTCTGTATAGCCTTTATGCTGGCAAATTCGAGTCACAGGATCTCAGATGGATAGCAATTGAAATCTTTGTAAGAGCATCAGGAATTTAGCTCTGAGCTCTTCCTGCCACAGATGGCCCTTAGAATTTCACCTCACTTATTGAAATGCTGCCAGGGTAAATGAATTTGTGGAAATGAGCGTAGTATTCTCCAGCTCTTGAAATTATTCTGTGATATGCTCTTTTCTGCACTGCATAAAAGAATAGCTGAATGCACTTGGGTAGATCATGCTCTCTAAGACTAAGTAAATAGGTGCTCTAAAAAGTTAAAGAAAATCACAATCAGTTATGTAGGATGACATCTAGAGCTCTGCTGTAACATACAGTGCCATGCCTATTGTTAGCAGTGGTGTATTAAAACTATGTTAAGAGAATGGAACACATGTTAAATGTTATTGGGGCTTCCCTGGGTGCTCAGACTGTAAAGAATCTGCCTGAATGCACAAGACCTGGGTTTGATCTCTGGATGGGACAGGTCCTCTGGAAAAGGGAATGGCTACCCACTCCACTATTCTTGCCTGGAGAATTCCATGGCCAGAGGAGCCAGGGGGCTACACTCATGGGGTCACAAAAGAGTCAGACATAGCTTAGCACACAACACTAAATGTTATTACCACAAGAAAAGGAAAGAAATCTCAGTCTGATTATTGCAGTATTAGGACCTAAGTGTCAAAGATGCTTTAATTAGCATTTCTAATTATGATGATTTGATTAGCATTTCTAATTATGATGATTTGATTAGCATTTCTAATTATGAAAAGAACCCAATCATTAGAGTGCCCTTATAACCTAGCTTACTTTCTTTTCAGTTAATGGATCTTTCTGTGTCTCTTCTCGAACAGATTAATATCCTATAGGGATTTACGTGTTGCTAATCTTAATACACTTAGATCTGATGCTTGTTTTCTTTCTAGTACTCTTCTGAATGGAGATACTGTGTAGGTGTTCTTTAGTAAATGTAACTTTACTTTTAAGAAACAGTATCTGTGCTCTCCTGTAACATGTGTGAGTATCAGTCTAAACTACTTGCATGTACTGTTTGCTGCACACCGCTGACCCTAGGTTTTGAAAGTCGATAAAATGTCTAAAGGAAGAGCAATAGTCATCGGCACTCAATGCACGCTAGAATTTCCTGGAAGCTTTTAAAATGGATGTCTGGGCCCCATCCCCAGAAATGCTAACTTCATTGGTCTGGGGATGGCACCTTCCCCAGTGGTATTTTATAAAAGATCGTCCAGGTAAATGTAATACATAGCTAGGGGTGAGAAGCACTGGCATAGAGAGACTTTTCTTGAACTGAGGTCCCTTGGCTTCTAAGGGATCCGTCTCTCTTATGTAGACTTTACTGGCTGTGTGTGCGGGGGAAATTTTCTAGAGCAGTGATCCAGAGAATTCATCAGATTGTGAAAAGAGTATGTGACTTGAAGTTAAAAATCATTCATTGAGGAAGAGGAAAACAAAAAGCATAGGCTTGTTCTAGACTGTACTCCTTGGGGAATTTGAGGAGGGAGAAGAGCTAACAGTGAAGTCAGAAAAAGTGCCCAAAGATAAGAAGAGGCAGGAGTGCCCTGGAGCTAGCTAGTGCCGACATGTGAGAGGCAGCGGTATTTACCTGTTCCAGAAATAGACGGGCAAACAGTGGAAACAGTGGCAGACTTTATTTTGGGGGGCTCCACAATCACTGTCGATGGTGACTGCAGCCATGAAATTAAGATGCTTACTCCTTGGAAGGAAAGTTATGACCAACCTAGATAGCATATTCAAAAGCAGAGACATTACTTTGCCAACAAAGGTCCATCTAGTCAAGGCTATGGTTTTCCAGTAGTCATGTATGGATGTGAGAGTTGGACTATGAAGAAAGCTGAACACGGAAGAATTGATGCCTTTGAAGTGTGGTGTTGGAGAAGACTCTTGAGAGTCCCTTGGACTGCAAGGAGATCCAACCAGTCCATTCTAAAGGAGATCAGTCCTGGGTGTTCTTTGGAAGGAATGCTGCTGAAGCTGAAACTCCAGTACTTTGGCCACCTCATGCGAAGAGCTGACTCATTGGAAAAGACTCTGATGCTGGGAGGGATTGGGCGCAGGAGGAGAAGGGGATGACCGAGGATGAGATGGCTGGATGGCATCACCGACTCAATGGACGTGAGTCTGAGTGAACTCCGGGAGTTGGTGATGGACAGGGAGGCCTGGTGTGCTGCGATTCATAGAGTCACAAAGAGTTGGACACGACTGAGCAACTGAACTGAACTGAAGGGTGTGTTCTGTGTTGTTGTATTGAACTTGGCCATGGTGGGAGCATGTACCCCACAGAATAGCAAATGCCCCAAATAAGGACTCTCCTTCCCCCACCCCTCTCCTAGGATACACTGTAGTCGTCATGAAAGGCAGGTAAGGAGAAGTTTAAAGATAGGCAAGGGTGCCAAGCGCTGCAGGGCTCAGCTATAATGAGGCCCGAGAGCAAGTGGACTGCCAATCTGATTCTAAAAGATTAGTTTTGGATCTCCTTGGTACAGCCCAGCGGCAACTGCCTAATCTCACTGGTTCAGTAAATGTTTATTCTGTGTCCTCTGCACTCCCTAGTATTCATGAAGGCACCTGGCAAAGTTCTGGATACCTGAAGGGAAATACCAGAAGGGAAAGACCAAGAGCAAATAGAAAAGGATCTCAAGTTACCTGGAGAGATAAAGCAGCTAAATCCATACCGGTCATAACAGCGGAGACAGAACTAGAACCTGGGTCTCCCAACTGTGCCCACCCACTCTGTATCTTTTTGAGTTGTATTTTTAGGATTTAGGACTGTCTATGAGGGATGGGCTGGATGGGGGTAATCTCTACAGAATGCACTTTTGGAAACAGCTGCATTGATAATAAGATTCACTTGATATGGAAAAGGCCAGTTGGGAGTAGGAAGGCTGGGTAGGAGACTGCTGTGGGCCAAAGCAAGATGTGTTTGGGGGATGGGGAGACATTTTGCTGACCCTGGACGAGGAGACTGTAAGGCACAGAGGAAAAGGGGCTGACAGGAGGGAAGTGAGCCTAAGAGGAGATGGCTCAAAAGTGGGTTGGTGTGAAACGGGCGAGAGGGACCGGCTGGGGTGATTTTTTTTTTTTTTTTAGTGTCCCAGTTGTGTGGTTCTACAGAAAATTATCCAGCTCTCTTCTTCCGGTTGGTTCTGTAAGAACTGGCTATGGAATATCCTCATCTGACCCTGACAGTGTATGAAACTTGAATGCATTCTGTTCCTTTGCCTGATGGTAGTCACTGCCCTTCATGATTGGTATCACTGAATCCAGCCTTAGAAAGGACCGAATCCACTTCGTACTCAGAGCAAGTAAATAAGTTGAGTGTTGGCCCTCTTGTGATGGGTACTCATATTCTAGCCGTTGCTGTTATCATTAGCTGATCACCTGTTCTATAAAGAAGTGGCAGCTGTTCAGGAAGAAGACTCCAGCTTTTGAGAAATAATTTAGGTGAAGGGAAACTTTTTTTTTTTTTTTTAATGTGAGAGCTGTTTAAATGTTTTAGTGTAATTGCAAGAATATATGTTTGATAAATAAAAATTAAAGGAAAATACTAAAAAAAAAAAGAAAGAGGAACATTAATACCCAGTAAAATATTTATCTTCCTGCTTTAACAAAAAATTCATTATATACTGATTTTTTTACAGGTGCCTTCCAGTGGGAAGAGTTAGAAGATGATATCAGGAAGAAATTGAAAGATTCTGGAGATGTTTCAAATGTAATTGAGAAAGTTAAATGCATTTTAAAAACACCAGGAAAGGTAAATTAGTTTATTGTAAGTTACTTTCTCTGAGTTATAACTGGTATACTAAGGTAAATATACTATGGAATCATGAGGAAGTTGATAATGTATTTTTTCCTTAAGTATATTTTTTGCTGTTTAAATGTTTTAAATATAAACACCTGATTTCTTGCTATCTCTGATTTTAATTCATGTAAGAATTCAAATATGTATGAGTCATGTCTTTAAAATGTTGGTTTGTGAATTCTGTTCCCTGAGACATTCCCCTGGGACTCTGGGAATATGCAGTCTATGTTAAGAATGAAGGCTGTTGAATCTGCCCAGTTATAGTCAGGCTTATGGGAGACAATGCTTTCTCACTGCTCACAGTTTCATTCCAAACAGTTTTCATGGGCATGGCTGTTTCATTGTGTTCCGAGAAATCTCCTTGACTAGGTGGACAGCTGAGGATTTGTTTCTTATCCAGTACAGAGTTAAAATCATATGTTAGGTTCAAAGATTATAGAAATGTAGACTTTGTATATGGTCATAAACTACTGCGCATGAAAACTCTGGTAACGGAGATTTTGCAGAGTCTGTAAGTGCCTTAGCAGTAAATTTGTTCACTTTTAAGAGGACTACATTAAACGATTTAGCCAGAATCTTATTTCAGATTCTGTGATAAGCAAATAGGCTACAGTAGATAAAAAGATAAGTTGTGTGCACTGGTTAGCAGAATAGAGGTTTATGTTAAATGTAAGAAAAATGATTATTTCTTTAATTTTTTATACAGATGACTGCCAGTGCTACAACCTAAGTTTATTAACATTTTAAGTTAATGTTTCAAAACTGCGCTAAGTTTTTATAAAGATTCCTGACTATTCTTTAAATAAAAAAATGATCTCTTTTTAAACAAAATATGGAATTAAAGGGTAAGACCATTCTTTTCTTGTTTTAATAACACATTGAAGCAGGTATACAGTAGCTGGCCACTTGTGCGGGTGTATGGCAGGGTGGTAGCTCTTACAGTCTAATTCAGCTAAATAATGCTTTTGTAGAATGCTCCTTAGATGTACACATACAGCCAATTCCCACTGAGCGGCTACAACTTCTTGGAAGATGGAAATAAAGGTCATGAGACCATATAGTCAGGATCCCTCTCAAATGGACGTGGATGCACTTGGTTTTTCTCGGAACATGTAGCAAGCCTCCTGGAGGTCTAGCCCCTCTCTTCGGTGCGGTGAGGGTGCCAGTTTAGCAGCAGGCACCAGCAGCTGCTGGGTTTCCACTGGAGCCTCTTGGTACTGTCTTTAGTCCCTTTTCTGGGCATCTGCCTATGTGAGAGGCCAGCTTGGTTCCTTTTTGGGAATTCTGTAAGCTACCTAGTGGTTTGTAGCAAATCCCTTTCTGCTTAAACATGTTAAAATAGATTCTGGGGAATTTGCTGATGGTCCAGTGGACAGGACTTTGCACTTTCACTGCTGTGGGCCCAGGTTCAATTCCTGGCTGGGAACTAAGATCCTGTAAGCCACATGGTGTGGCCGCCCCCCAAAAAAATCAAGGCTTGGTGACAAGGAAATCTGTTATACGATTCATAATCTTTATATACTGATACCTAAACTACAGTTACATGTATTCATGATGTACAAATTCATAACCTTTACCTAAATGGTTAGGACAGAAGTGTTGCCTGTTCTAAACCTGAGCTTTTCCTTGGGTTGGATTCTGAACAGTCATTCCTTTGAGTAGCAAGAATAAAACAACTTCTTCTTGGGGAAGGGAAAGCTGGGGCCTATATTAGTCCATAGAACTGAATTCAATCCTTCCTTTGCACAGGAGGACACAGGGGTTCTTGTGTGCCTTCCTCCTGTGCTTTCCCGGGGGTCTCCCTTCTTTGAGTATTGGGAATCAGGAAATAATCCGTTTAAATTGTGTCTGCCACAAATTACCTGTGGCTTTGAGTAAGTCTTCTCAGGGCTTTCTCTAGAATGAGGGATAAACTAGGCATAGTTTATAGGATTTACTGAATCCTAACCATTCTAAACAATCCTAACCACGAAGAACTTCCGTCTATGCCTAGTTTAGCTCTAGACTGATTTCTGAAGCCCCTGCTAGCCCTCATCTTCTGATGATGCTTTTTGACTGTTCGCCTTCTTTATGTGTAGGAGTCCCCCAAGTCTCACCCCCAGTTCCTTCAATGTGTATTAAAGTATATTGTGTATAAGGAACTTAGGTTATAGGAGCAGGGTTTGTATAAACCTGTTTTGGTTGTCTGTTTTGCTCATGGGTATCATCCTGGAGTGTATGTTCTTCTTTGAGAGGAAAGATAAGGTTTTCTTTCTTCTCACCAAACGTTTTAACTTCCCAACCTAGTAGATTAACTCGGAGTGGGGAGTAGGTGCCTGTTATTCTTATTGCTAATGGTGTACACTTGGTTACTTCTTAGAGATGAAGCTTTCTGAATTTCCTGTCTAGCTGAACAGAGGGTCGAGAGTTCTACCGGCCTGAGGTTCTGAGAGTCAGCCAGGGAAATGGGTGATGGAGGAAGGGAGAGGGGCTGGCTCTCATTTCCTGGGGCTCTTTCCTTCAGAAAGGATTGTCTGAAGGATCAAGAAAGGATACACAGAGCACCAGATCCTGAGTGGGGAGCAGAGAAAGGCTGGAGACCCCCAGCCTTCTTCACTGTTAACTGGAGGCCCCAGCTAGGAGTTCGGAGAGGACAGATCAGTGTGGTCATGGGACAGGGTTTCTAGAGCTCCAGATGAGAGATGCAGGCCGCCTTTGATAGATTCCAGCCGTCAGGACTGTGGGCAGGAGAGATATTTAGGATTATAAGGTTGTAGATCAAAATGCATTCGTTCCTCACTCCCAGGTGTATTGATGTTGAATCTAGTGAGCAGTAGAACTTGATGTGATCGGTGAAAAATATGTGTGTTTTCTTAACTGCAAATTAAATGTTGTGTATAAATTTTCTTAAGTAGTGAATGGACAAGCAGGTTGTGTATGCAAACATGTTTTACTAGGCGTTCCTACGAGGTCGCACTATGTGGTCTGTTTCCCAGCGCCCCACAGCTTCTCGCTTAGCCAGCTCTGTCGCTGCTGTGAGTGCTGAGCAGCATGGTGGTGCTGTTGACAGGTAGCAGATGTAGTTCTCGAGGGCAAGTTTCCACGAAAGCTGTGACCAGACGGGCCACAGAGGGGGTAATCGTTACTCCTTTAGACGGCAGAGATTTCCACGTTCTAAGCACATTGGAGAAGGAAATGGCAACCCACTCTAGTATTCTTGCCTGGAGAATCCCAGAGACAGAGTAGCCTAGAGGGCTGCTGTCTATGGGGTCGCATAGAGTCAGACCTGATTGAAGCGACTTAGCTAAGCACATTATCAAAGCATATTGTATAATATTTCCTCTCGTATTTTTATTTCTCCTTATAGTTTAATTGCCTAAGGAACTGCAAAACCTATCAAGCCAGAAAACCTCTGTGGTTCTATAACACTTCCCTCAAGTTTTTCCTTAATAAGCCAATGCTTGCTGATGTTGTCTTCGAAATACAAGGTACGGTTCAGTTTTTACAAAGTTCATCATTTGTTTTAGTTTCTTGTTTTAACTTTCTGTTTCAATTTTGAGTATTTTGGTGAAGGAATGACTATTCTCTATTGTAGGATGTAGATTAATAGTACTTGAATTTCTACAAATTTTCTACAGTTCCTAGAAAAGGGAAATGAAATATTTTATTAAAATAAGAAAATAAATTTATATTTTCCTTAGTTTGTTGTTATTGTTACCCAGTGCTTTGTTAACTTTTAGGGGCTAGCAGGGGATAGAGCGATGTTACAGATCACCCACTTGTGTATTTTGTTTATTTCTTTAAGATTGTAGTTTTTAAATCATTTGAAACTAGCCCCTTCAACATTTAACATTACATCTAGTTTATGTTTTCAGCTCTTTTTCCTTTTTATTTGAGCAAAAGGAACTACTCTTGCTTAGGGTCATGCCTGGCTTACATCAGGCGTCTGTAGTTACCACTACATTTACTTTTTAATGACACTCAGAGCTATTGCTGCTTTTTAGCTCTGTTGGAAAGTAATGCTACCTAATTTTAATAAAAATGAGCTCTTTTAATGCTCATTGTTATTCGCTTGGATACTTTTTCACTTTAGTAGATTGAAAGCATAGTCTTAAAAATGAATTGTGAAATACCTTTAATTAGGAAAAGTTGTTTCAAATGAATTAAGTACACTTTCAGGTGGACTGTTACTAAAAGGAAGATTTAATTTAATTTTATGGTAGAAATGTATGGCAGCTAATAGTACCTTACTTTTTAAAAATGTTCACCAGAAGGATTTGTTTTGCTTTTAACTCTGGTCACTTGCCAAGACAAACAGTGAATTGGAAACTTTCCAAAGTTCCTTTGGGTAAGTGGCTGCTCGTAGCTGCAATGTGAGTGTGGGCTACTGAGAATGGGACAGTCAGTGACCTTGAAATTATGTAAAAAAGGATTTGGAGGAAAGAAGGCTCACAGTTGACCAAACTTCCTTATAATTTGCATAGGAGGCACTGACACCAATTATTGTACACTATTATTTTGCAATATTATGTTAATATTTTACACTATTATTTTAGTGTAACCTGTTGGAAAGAGTTTCATGGGGAATGGCAGTGCATGAAAATATATGTTACACTGAGAGGAGAGAGAGCAGTGATACATAGCCCCCTGCTTTTCTTCGGTGATCTCACCCATCGACCCTTCGCAGGCACCTGCTTGCACCCCACCGTGGCAGCAGCTGGACCTGCAAGAGCCCCCTGTAATGCCTGCGGATACCGCGTGGCAGCTGCTCTGATACCCTTTGTAGCCTCCTCAGCTCAACACCCGAAGCCCCCAAGGGAGTCAGGAACAGAGAGGGGCAGGAATGAGTGAGAGCAGGGTCCAGCAGCACCTCTGCCGTCCACTGGCGGAGAGGCTGCCTGGCTCTGAGGAGTGGGGAGGGCAGCTCTCGGAGCCGTGGTCACGGCTCTGGGGAGGGTCTGCAGCCCTAGCTCCAGCCTTGGCTTTGCTTTCCAGACAGTGTGGGTGTATCCTTGGGCCGGTCCTCCGTATGTCCACCTGGAGTCTTCTCATTTGCAAAGTGAAGACCGTGAATCATGTCGATTCTAAAAGGTCCCTTCTAGTGTTAAGCTTGATGAGACGGTAGTGACAGAGCAGGTCAGGGTGTTGCTTGGAAGCATTTTTACTATTTAATAGGTTTGGCTGTGTTACTTTGCTTTTCGGATCCTCTGTTTCCTCACCTGTAAAATGGAGATGCTCGTTTCTACCTGGGAGATGGTGACTGGTCGTGAGGATGGAGATGATGGTGCGTGGAAAAGCATATTTAGAGGCCTGGTAGGCAGACCACACTGCCGTTTTCTGTGCTGAATCCAGGGCTGCAGCAAATCTTTTTTAAAAAATGTTCAGACATCACTGACAACTGACTGGAGTTGACATGAGATAGTCATCAAATGTACACATATACAAATGTATAAATGTATACAATGTGTATGTAAGTTTGTGTCTTTTCCCATTAAATAAAACTAGTCACAGTAAACTTTTGGATATGATGTAGAAAGATATGTTTCCTTTTGACATTTGAATCTGTGCTTTATGAAAAATATTATTACAGAGCTACATTCTGTCTTGTTTATTAGTGCATATTCTGAACCTCTCTTGAGCTACACAAGTTTCCTGTTTTCAGGATAAAACAAAAGAATGATTCTAAAAATTTCGTTTTTGAAACTTGGCAAGTAGTGTGAAGAAGGTATTAAAAAATGTAGTATTTTAGTATGTAATAAAAACAAGGATCCTTGATAATCTGTGCAAAGTTACTAGAAGCTGGACTTTAAATATTGTTTCACTCTTAAAACTCTTTTCTGAAAAAAAAAAAAAACAACAATTTAATACTACAAAGGAAAGTTACTTTAGGTCTTGATGTTTTCAAAGGACATATTCATCTGTTAACTAGAAAACTGATGTCTTTTTTCCCCCTGTAATTCTTCAGCTCTATCCTATTGCTGTTGTGTAAATAATCACTACCTTGTTTTCATTTAGCATGTTTTATACTTTTCTTATATATATATACACAGTATTAAAAAATGTGGCTGTACTGAGGTATTATATTACAGTCTCACAGTAGAACAATTTATAACACCAGAACAATAGTTTGAAAGGGTGAGAAATAGCAATGGGTATTTTCTTGATTGGAGGTGTAATCGTTTTTCAAACTCAATTCCAAGCTTGAAGTGGGCCTTGAAAATGCTTGAAGGCCCTGAGCGTTCTGTTCTTGGTTTTGTAACTCCATTGTTACCACAGTTATCAACAGGAAATTTCTGTTCAAGTTTCAAGGTTACCCATCAAGTTTCTTTCCCATCTACTGCTATCTACTAGGTGTTTGTTTTGTTGTTGTTTTCTTGTTTTTTTTTTTTTAGCCAATCTTAAATTCCTCTGCTTAACCCAAATTATAGTTTATTTAAGCCATACTCCTAATTTTTTTTTCTTTTTTCATGGTTCCTTATTTAAGATTTTAGAATCTTCAAGTTGAAAGTCAAATTGCATTGCCTATTTGAATTCTTTGTTAATTGCTGTGTACAAATACATCCAGCACACTTTCATTGTGGAAACTGGTCACCCCCCAACCGATGGACATAGTAACATTGAGGGTGGGTGACTAAAGGCAGAGAGGGGGTCAGGAAGGGAGGCTGCCTGCTGGTAGGTGTGGGGACTTGGCAGGAAAACCCCTGAGACTTCTCCCTGCACACACGGGAGATGGGTCTCCTCAGGTGCCGGGCAGTGAGCACAGAACTGGCGCTGTCGTGCATTGCATGTGGGTCCCGAGGGGTTATTGGCTTTGGAGAAAGTCACTAGGCTTACATGCAACTTTCTTCTTCTTTTTTTCTGAGCCAGAGGATGTTGTGCTTGGATATTAAAGAGCATGAAGAACCCAGTAACTAAATATTTTGGAGAAGAATATGTGCCCCTGAGAAGTATGAGATTTGGGGGCTGCTGGATGCAGACTTGTGGGCAGGGCAGAGGAGTCTGGCTCATAGAGTTATTTTCTGGAAGGGGAGAGTTTTGTCACTCACACTGGCTGTGGTGTCTTCCACCAAACTAAAAGTTTGGCGTCTCCACACAGATATAAAGAACAGACTTTTGGACTCTCTGGGAGAAGGCGAGGATGGAATGATTTGGGAGAATAGCACTGAAATGTGTATATTACCATATGTGAAACAGATCACCAGTCCAAGTTGCATGAAATAGGGCACTCAAAGCACTGGAACAATCCAGAGGGATGGGATGGGGAGGGAGGTGGGAGAGGCGTTCGGGATGGCAGACACGTGTACACCCACGGCTGATTCATGTCAGTGTATGCCAAAAACCACAATACTGTAAAGTCATTAGACTCCAATTAAAATAAATTAATTAATTTAAACAAACAACAAAAAGATAGTAAAAGTTTGGTGTCTCCAAAGCGAGACATGTTCAGTTCCAAATGTGGTGGTTGTCACGTGGCACATGCTTGATGGTGATCTGTTGATCTGATCTAGACTGAGCTGAAGGCTGGCTGTAGGTTCGTGGTTTCCTCAGGAGGTGGGAATGGTGAGCCCCAGGTTACCTGAGTCCCGTCTGCCACAGCCGTGGTCCCTTGGCATGGTATTTGGAGGGCTTAGCAAGTTTCACTGGAGAGTCGGTTCGTTTCATGCACTTCAGTGAGGCATATAGGCTGAAAAGTGAAAACTGAAGTTGCTCAGTTGTGTCCACCTCTTTGCGACCTCATGGACTGTACCCTGCACCAGGCTCTTCCATCCATGGGGTTCTCCAGGCAAGAGTACTGGAGTGGGTTGCCATTTCCTTCTCCAGGGGATCTTCCCAATCCAGGGATCAAACCCAGGTCTCCAGCCTTGCAGGCAGATGCTTTACCCTCTGAGCCACCAGGTAAGATATAGGCTGAGGGGCCTTTAAACTTGAAAGCAGCCCTGACCCTCCCACAAGCAGGCATTATTCATCTAGGAAGGGGAGGTTCCCTGTGGAGCTACTGTGACAGGGAGGAAGCGAGGGCCTAGATCATCCATCCTCTTCTGAATTTTTCGTGAAGTCTGAAATGTTGCCTTTGGCCCCACAAGTTTCCCTTGCCATTCTTGCTGTGATCTGTGAACTGCTTAGGCTAAGCATGATTTATTTTCCTCTTTCTGATACACGGAAGCCCAGCCAAGACTGTACTGTGAGTAATGGCTGTGTTTCCTTGGGAGGGCACATGGGCAGGGGTGGGTAGTGGTATTCCAAGCCAATTGTAGAGGAATAGATGTTTTGTTATAAAAACATGTAGCAAAATATTTCATTTCAGTGTTTCTAGCTTCAGGAAATAAAAACTAAGTAACAAATAATTGCCTGACTTGCAAATTGTTCCTCTCAAAGCCAACTTTTAAACTCTCTTAATTTTTCAATTTATTTAAAAAACTAAAAAGCCTCTGAATTTTAATGCTGGTTGTCACCCCCAGATCTGGTTTCTGAATATCAGCTTAGCTGTGCCTAATGCAGTACCATTCTGATTAGAAGGAAAACTGCTAGAACGGGAACTCGGGAAGCTTCTCGCCCTTAGCTTTGTTTCCCTGTTGAACCTCACAGGTGCGACGGTGCCGGCCCACAGGGCCATCCTGGTGGCCCGGTGTGAAGTGATGGCAGCCATGTTTAACGGGAACTACATGGAAGCCAAGAGGTTCTGATTCCAGTTTATGGTGTTTCCAAAGAGACTTTCCTGTCGTTCTTGGAATATCTCTATACAGACTCCTGTTGCCCAGGTGAGCCGTTATACATGTTGGATGAAGATGTTCAGTCTCTAAGTCATGTCTGACTCTGAGACTTCACGGCCTGCAGCATGCCAGGCTCCTCTGCCCTCCACTGTCTCCCAGCCTTTTCTTTGCTCAGATTCATGTCCACTGAGTGGACATGATACTATCTAACCATCTCATCTTCTACCGCCCTTTTCTCCTTTTGCCTTCAGTCTTTCCGAACATTAGTGTTGGGCTTGCCTTGTGGCTCAGTGGTAAGGAATCTGCCTGACAATGCAGGAGACCTGGGTTCAATCCCTGGGCCAGGAAGATCCCCTGGGGAAGGAAATTGGCAACCCACTCCAGTATTCTTGCCTGGAGAATCCCAGGGATGGGGGAGCCTGATGGGCAGGGGGGCAGGGGGGCTACACTCCATGGGGTCGCAAAAGAGGTGGACATAAGAACTAAGCAACAAGAACATGTTAAATAGAATCTCATAATTCTTTCTTTCCTGATAATCCATTTTGAGACATTGCTTTCTATGAAACCTCTTTTCATTTAAGGTTTGTGGGAGCTGACATCATGGAATGTGCCAAGCAGGTGATGTTGGGACACCAGAGAATTTTCATAGCCAGTTCAAGTGCAGGAGTGGTGATTGGGTGCCTCTTGTGGGCTCTCAGACCCTGGGATAAGTTCACGTGTCTCTGCAGCGCCGACTGCACACTGATCACTGCAGGCCTCTGAGGTGGGGGTGTCTCATGGTACTCAGCGGCTACTCCACTGCCGCAGATTAGGGCAGAGGGCTCCCTAGACACTGTCCTTTCATGAGGAGGACAGGGTTGGGTGGCCACTTTTCTGGCTCTGGCTTCTGATTGAGGCCCTTTTAAGAAATTTCAATATTCCGAGATTCCTGTGGTTGTCACTCTAGCCCAGAGGATGGCCTTTTTCCAACTTTTAATACTAAAAACTCGACTTTTTTCTGACTTCTAGAATCATACTCCCCTAAAGCGGACTTATCCAAAAACTTTCCTCCAGTGGTTTAGAACACCCCGTGGACTGTAGGGTTTATTTCCCTGTTCACCGACTGTTGACTGGGAACTGTCTGTGGCAGCTGCAGAGTGGACCAGATTTTGGAGGTTCCCCGGACCTGGAGGCACTTTAGAGAAACTGCAGAACCTTTGCCACAGACGCGGAGCCTTGGGGTGCAGACACAGAAGCCCCTTTTAACTAGTTTTTATCCTTTGACCACCAGATGGCTCCCACTGCAGATACAACCAGAATAAGCCCCAGTGGTGTAGTCCAAGAGCCTGAGGCCTTGGTTACAAGGACAGGGCCAGGCACCCTTGCCAATGTAAAAAGAAAATACACCTTTCAGACCATACCTCTCTTCAAGCTTACTGCTTTAATTTTACATTAGAAATGTTATTGAAATCTCCTAAGTTATAAATAAGTCATGAGCCCTCTAGTGAAAAGTTTTAGAAATTCCAGGACAGAAAATTCTTTTAATTGAATCAGTTCTGGTCTTGCAGCTATCTATAGAATGTTTTGGAGCCAGTTACAGTCGTTAGTGTTAGAGACTGGCTTATCATTGCTGTTTAGTAAAAATGAAAGCATTGATTCTCATCAGAATGTCAGTTCAGTTCAGTTCAGTTCAGTCGCTCAGTCATGTCCAACTCTGCGACCCCATGAATCACAGCACGCCAGGCCTCCCTGTCCATCACCAACTCCCGGAGTTCAGTTACTGGGTATTTTATTATTTTGGTATTGGAAACATTTGTATATTAAAATATTTGACTGAATTTGGAATAATAAGGAAATTTGTTTTCTCAGTCGCCCTCTCACTAGAGTAATCGAAGCTTTGGATTTTAAATTTTATCTTACTAATTACAGAAAAAATGCTCAGAAAAACAGCCATAACTGTAAGACAAAATACTTTAAAAATGGTAAAAGGTGAAGTGTTGGGGGGAATGAGTCAAAATGAATAAACAGAAATTAACCTGGATACTGGAATATTTGCACTGGGAAATTGCAGAAAGGAAAATAATCTATTCATTTTGATAAATATTTATCATACACACTATTCTTGGTTCCTTGCTACATTTAAAGAGGGACAAGAAAGAATTACATGAAAAAAATCATTCGACGTACATAGAAGTGTTTAAAAAAAAAAACCTAACAAAAAAAACCTGGGTGACTGCAGGGGTTGAAGGGGGATATTTTAGAGCTTAATGGGTACAGAGTATCCATTTGAGGAAGAAGAAAGAAGTTTTGGAGAAGGGAGTGGCGGTGATTACTCACCAATGTGAATATACTTCATGCCACTAAATTTTGCACTTGAAATGTAACGTTCTGTTTATACTTAAAACTTTTTGTTACATTTATTTTACCACAATAAAAGCCAAACAAACCTGGGTACTTAAGCCAGAGGGAAAATTGCAAGGATTTAGTATACTTTTGCTTTTCACTTTCAAGCATTGGAGGAGGAAATGGCAACCCACTCCAGTGTTCTTGCCTGGAGAATCCCAGGGACCGGGGAGCCTGGTGGGCTGCCGTCTGTGGGGTCGCACAGAGTCGGGCACGACTGAAGTGACTTAGCAGCAGCAGCAGTATAGCTAACAGACAGAATTACCCAGTAGCCCTGGAGTTGATTATTAAGGGCAACAGTAGAATCTTTTCTCTGAAGAATTAAAAACAACAACAACAGGTTCACTTCTGAGTCCAAAAGCGTGAATGAATTCCACTTAAAATGGAGCCATCATTTAGATGGCTGACTCGACTCCTTCAAGGCCTTTTCTAGGCGTTCTCTTTGACCCTGGTTGGTACAGTCAGCACTTCTTCGTCTTTGCTGTTATTCGTGGCTAGGTCAGAAAGGAGACGGTGTCAGCGCCCATTCTCTCTTCTTTCCCTTCCTTGCGTCAGCCGGCATCTTCCAGGCCATGTGCCTCCTGATCTGTGCGGAGATGTACCAGGTGTCCAGACTGCAGCACATCTGCGAGCTCTTCATCGTCACCCAGTGCAGAGCCTGCCCAGCCGGGAGCTGGCGGCCATGAACCTCGACATAGTCGACCTGCTCAAGAAAGCCAAGGTAACCGGCCCCTGCGTTTCTGGTTGGTTGATTTAAAAATGACAATAATTATAAAAATTACATTACTTCAAACATTTTTTTGTTTGTTTGTTTCTCAAGAGTTGCATTGCCCTTAAGAACTAATGAAAATTAGTGGGGAAAAAAAAAATTGAAGAAGGCAATGGCAACCCCCTCCAGTGCTCTTGCCGGGAAGATCCCATGGATGGAGGAACCTGATGGGCTACAGTCCATGGGGTCGCAAAGAGTCACACACAACTGAGTGACTTCAGTTTCACTTTTTCGCTAATGAAAACTAGTTTGGAAATACGGCTACATGAGTTAAATGTGCCCTGACAACATGTCTACAGATAATTTTGGAGCGTAGTGTTTTTGAGCAATCCTTTTCTAAGGAGATAGTTGCCAATAGGGAATTTTCCCAACTGAATGGTGGTGGTCCTTGTTAGCATCAGTCGTGTGTGATGCTGTCTTGTTCTGTACAGGCAGTAGAGAAAATAAAACTTACCTTGAATTTCCCTCAAATGACCCCATTTTAGGATTCCTGAGAGAAAAGTGGAGTCATTGTTTAGCTGGCTGACTCACTCCTTCAAGGCTTTTTTCTAGGCGTCCCTTCGACACTGGATGATTCATACATACCGATAAGGGATGGTTAGTCTGAACTCATTTATTTGTTCATTTGTTCATTCTTTCGTACGTCCACTCAATTCATGAGCATGTTTTACAGTTCTGCTTGTTTGCCGGAGGTGTTGACAGACTTCTCAGTCCCTTCAAGCACCTTTCATTGAAGCGTCTCAATGTATGAGGAGTTACTCTAGTATTCCATGCCCAGCCATCAGGGCACAGTGACTGACTCTGGACTTACATTAAGCTGAACCTTCTAAGTCTGTTTTTCACAAAAATGTATTTGGTCCATCCTTACAGATGAGCAGGACTTTGTGAAATCTGGCGTACAACTATTGGTTGTCCCTATCAACTTTGACATCCAGAATTAGGAAAATATGACAAGTTTGTCTTCATCCAAGTTGCTAAGACAGAGCCACGTAAGGGGGCAAAGGACTGACTCTCTGACAACTAAAAGCTTACCTCCATGCTGTGTTAGTCACTCAGTCATGTCCAACTCTTTGCGACCCCATGGACTACAGCCTGCCAGGCTCGTCTGTCCGTGGATTTCTCCAGGCAAGGACACTTGAGTGGGTTGCCATTCCTTCTCCAGCCTCTGTGCTGAGATGAATTCATTAATCCCTGTGTCCATTTCTGGGAATGGAAGGGAATTCATTTAAAGCATCTAGGTCTTCTCGTATTATCTCCATAGCTATTTTTCATTTCTCTCATAATCAAGTCCTCAGATCAGATGTATTTAATATTAGAGAAAAAACAAATTTAAAAACAAGAGATTAACCTTTATCTGTCTTTGAAATATAATTACATTAAGCTTGGGATTAATAGCTATTCTTCTAGATTTAGGTTAAAAATTCTTTTTTATTCTTCTTACCACTTTCAAATGCATTTTTGTGTATCATTTTCATACATCCTAACAAGTCTTTCATACTTAAGAAAAAAATGTGCACAAGCTTTGTTTTCCTTATCTTGTAGTATCCTTTTACATAGTTCACACATAAGAGAACTTTCTGCTCAGTTGCCTTGACTTCTTTAAGTGCCCCTCCCTCAAACACACACACACACCCCACATGGTTCCTCATGAAAATCATTTATGATTGTATTGTCAGAAATTCTTCCTGACCTATTTTCCCTGAATGTGCAGTTCCTGACTGTGTGAGTAGTATCCTTATTTTTCCCCTTGAATTTTTAAAGTCTAAGACACCAACTCTGCTTGAATTTTACTGTTTCTGAAGATGTTTCTGTTTGCTAGCATTAAGCCTGCATTTGCTCATTTTCCTTTAGTCTGTTCCTGGCAGTCCCTAATTTGCCAATATGAATCACAGAAACAGGATCAATTTTCTTCCCAGCTCTCTTTGAGTTCCTAGGTTGAGGTTCAGCTTTGCCAGCCAGTCCATCTGTTGGTCAGACTTTGGTTGACCTTTCCCCTGTTGCTTCTTTGACTTCTGTCTTTTGGCACAATTAGACTTCTAGTGGCTCTCTGAATAATTGAAATTTCCAATCCCTCTATCATCTCTGCTGGTTTTGTATTGTATATCAGGAAAGCATCATTCATACTTTAAAAAAAAATTTAATAGAGAAAGGGGTCACAAAGAGTTTAAGGCAGGAGATGATTACTTATTTTTTAAAACATATTTATTTATTCTGGCTGTGTCTAGTCTTAGCTGCAGCTTGTGGGGTCTAGTTCTCTGACCAGGGATTGAATCCGGGCCCCATGTATTGGGAACGTGGAGTCTTAGCCCCTGGACCACCAGGGAAGTCCCACGTCATTCACAGTTTTGGTACAGATAAGAAGCTTTGGTGTTCTCTCACTTCTGCTGGAACTTTCCTCTAACCTCTCTCAGTTCTTTACCATGATTCTACCTTTAGATTCTTATATTTCTGTCAAGTTGGAATCTTAACATGCAACAAAGGCTCCCCCCGCCTTAATCAGATCAGTTCCTTTGGATCGAGGTAGAAACGCCCTATTCCTCCTCTCCTTTAAACCTTATCTTGGCAGACTTTGGTGATTCCTGTGAAGTCCTATTTACTCTCCTATTAAAATGTTAAGTTCAACTTCTTATAATCTGTGCATTGACATTTGGCTTCTTCAAGCTACCATTTTTGTTTCTGACAGTTTCCTTGTGAGTTGAGGGGAGTTACTTTCTCCATCATTACTATTCTTCACAGGGCTGTTAAATGCTGTAGCATTTGCTTTATGGTATTTTTTTAAATGTGTCTAAAAATACCATTATTTATTTCAGTTTAAACTGTCCTCTCGAGTCAGGACATATTCTTCCCAAAATGTAGTTTTTCCAGTGGGATGCATTTCATTTCTTGCCAAGAGCCCATAATTATAAAACCTTAAATCTTATTCAAAAATAAAATTCTGCCCTTGAACATGTTTTTAATAGCCAGCTATTCATTTTGTGATCTCCCTCTCTCTTGAAGCCAGAGCCTGTAGGCAGTGTTCTAATCAGTGAAAACATAAAGTGAAAAAAAAGATTGTTAAAATGTGATATAGTATTAAAAGAACTATAAGTCTCTTATAATTCAAAAATTCCGATTTTGTATAATTAAAATCAGAGCTTCCCTGATAGCTCCAAGGTAAAGGTTCCACTTGTCAATGCAGGAGACACGGATTCAATCTCTGGGTCAGGAAGATCTCCTGCAGGAGAAAATGGCAACCCATTCCAGTATTCTTGCCCCAAAGATCCCATGGGTAGAGGAGCCTAGCAGGTTATAGTCCATGGGGTCGCAAAGAATTGGATTCAACTTAGCAAATGAACAACGCCAACATAATTAAAATCAGAGGGACATTTGAATTTACATGTTAAAATATTCCCACGTTATGACTTAAAAAGAGTGGTACTTGAGTTTCTTCCTTAAGATTTGAGATTACAAATCTGTTTTCAATGTAGTATTAATTATTGCTTACATGTGCTTTCTTGATGGCTCAGATGGTAAAGAGTCTGCCTGCAATGCAGCAGACTCAAGTTTGATCTCTGGGTTGGGAAGATCTCCTAGAGAAGAGAATGGCTACCCACTCCAGTATTCTTGCTTATATACTACTTTTGAGTATAACAAGAATACTGGAGTGGGTAGTCATTCTCTTCTCTCTAAGAGAGCTAGGGCTTCCCTGATAGCTCACTTGGTAAAGAATCTGCCTACAATACAGGATACCTCAGTTTGATTCCTGGGTTGGGAAGATCCCCTGGAGAAGGCATAGGCTACCCACTCCAGTATTCTTGGGCTTCTCTGGTGGCTCAGCTGGTAAAGAATCTGCCTGCAGTGTGGGAGACCTGGGTTCGATCCCTGGGTTGAGACCATCCCCTGGAGAAGGGAATGGCTACCCACTCCAGTATTCTGGCCTGGAGAATTCAATGGATTACAGTCCATAGGGTCGCAAAAGAGTCAGATACGCAGTGACTTTCACTTAAGAGATCTATTAATATATTTAGCCTAAAGGTAGAAACAACCTAAATGTTTATCAACAGATGAGTGAATTAAACAGATGCAATACATGCAGTGAGACATTACTCAGCCTTAAAAAGGAGCGAAGTTTGTGTATATTGTGATGTGTGTGTGTGTGCTCAGTCATGTCTCTTTGCGACCCCATGGACTGTAGCCCACCAGGCTCCCCTGTCGATGGAATTTTCCAGGCAAGAACACTGTTGGGGGTTGCCATTTCCTCCTCCAGGAGATCTTCCTGACCCAGGGATCAAACCCAGGTCTCCCGCATCTCCTGCACTGGCAGGCCAGTGGTGCGACCTGGGAAACCCGTGTGTGTGTGTGTGTGTGTGTGTGTGTGTGAATTGGAGTAGAGACTCTTTACAGTGTTGTGTTAGTTTCTGCTGCACAACAGTGTGAATCAGCTCTATGGATATATCTATCCCTTTCCCTCTTGAGCCTCCATCACCCACACCCCATCCCAGAGCACCTAGGTCATCACAGAGCTTCCCGTGGTATACAGCAGCTCCCCGCCAGCTATCTGTTTTACACATGGCAGTGTGCCTATGTCAGTCCTAATCTCCCTGTTCATCTCAGCCTTCTCTTCCCCCATGTGTCCACGTCTGTTCTCTACCTCTGCATCTTTATTCCTACCCTGCAAATAGCTTCATCAGTACCATTTTTGTAGATTCCATATATATGCATTAATATATGATCTTTGATTTTTTTCTCTAACTTAACTTCACTCTGTATGACAGACTAGATTCATCCATATCACTGCCAATGACTCAGTTTTGTTCCTTAAAAAGTGATGAAGTTTTAATCCGTGCTGCCACATGGATGAACCTCGGGGACCTTATAGAATAAAGTAGAATAAATCAGTCAGAAAAAAGATAAACAGTACATAATTTTGTATAACCTATATGAGCTACCTGGAATAGCCAAACTCATAGAAAATAGAACAGTGGTTGCCAGAGACTGGAGGTAGGACCAAGGGGGGTTATTGTTTAATGAGTACAGAGTTTCCGTTTGGGATGATAAAAAATTTCTGAAAATGGACAGGGGTGATGGTTGCACAATGATGTGAATATACTTAATGCCAACAAATTGTACACTTAAAGGTGGTTAAAATGGTGAGTTTCATGTGACGTATATCTTACCACAGTAACACTGAAAGAACTAGCCTCGTGTTCCAAAGTTGCCTGTCAGCAAGTTACTGTAATCCGAATTGCCTGGTTGGATGGATTAGTCATGAGTTGGAGGTGTCACTGGGTTGGCACCAAGGTGATGATGTCATGGCCAAGTTTCTGAGTCTCCCTCTTATCAGCTGTTGGAACTCAGGATGAGAAATGTGCTGGAAATCCTGCTCAGTGGAACCTACATGCCAGTTATAAGCAGCTGTTCATCCGTAACCTCACAGAAATACTTACATGTTCAAACCCATAGCCTTAGATCGATGACAGTCCCTCCTCAGAATAATCCTTTGGTTTCCTCTGCAGGTGAATTTGTTGAGACATGGCCAAGTGTATACCTTTATTAACCCTAATCCCCTCTCTGCCACACAGATATAAATGTAGTTTGTGAAGGCCATGACCTTAGCTGAAAAGCTTAAATGAAAATCCTCAAGAATCTCCAGTAGACTTTGCTACCCACAGATGTAATCATGCATCTGCTTAAAAGCCTTTAAGCTCCTGTGGCCACCGTCACTGTTTCTTCACTTGGTTTCTTCATTGATGTGATTTTATTATGATCTGTTAGGAAGGCTCCCTTTTCCTGCCTGCTGTCAGAGTGCGCTGAAGGTTGCGTTGTGTACAGACACATTAAACATGGAATCGGGCCCTCCGTGAGTTCTCCTGGACCATTCCCTCAATCGTATCATCATGTTGAGAGTCATTATGTACAGTATTGTTTCACTTTCCATTTTTCTTGCAGTTTCACCATTCTGATTGCCTCTCAACCTGGCTGCTTCATTTCATCGCCACTAACTACCTCATCTTCAGTCAAAAGCCTGAATTTCGGATCTTTCAGGTAGATCGCTAATTAATGTTTTTTGGGAAAAATGATACTCTTTTTCTTAGATTTAAGACATAATTTGTAGGAATAGTAGTTTTTAAAAAATAAGTCAGTGTAAGACATTCCTTTTAAGTATGCAGTGTGGTAATGAATATACTTATAAAACCTGTGTTTCATAAGAAGCTTGACCTGTGTTGCACAAGACACTTTCTAATGCTGGTTTCGTAGCTCCCATCCATTTTTAAGTGCATTTTTTTCGTGTGAATTAGATAAAGTGGCCTCACATGTTATTTGGTTGTGATAAATGAGATTTGGTTTTAACCATCTAAGTCAGAAGCGACATTTAAATAGTTCAGCTTTTTAAATTCTCTTCTTATAAAGAAAAATTTATCCCGACTGACTTGTACTGGTTATCTCCTGTCTCTGTATATGTCCATCATATTACTTGGCAATAATAATCTTTATTGATCAAAGAGCGTTGCAGAGTTTACTGAGCAAAGAGTATACTTAATGTGATCTTTTAAGGTAAATTATAGAGATTAAAACCAGTCAAATGGTGAGCTTCTGAGTGCTGCATAAGATGAAAGAAAATGAAAATAGAAGAGTCATCAAGGTAGTTAGTTTGGATACAGTGGTTCGCTCACGTTATTGCCTAGAAAAGAGTCAAGGAACAATCAAGTTATTGATAAAAAGGAGAAGGTAAAAATCTCCCAATCAGGTAGTTTCAAATGCTAAGCAGAGAAATCTCCCTGGCAATGGCCAAAGGTCTTGCGAGGTGGACGGGAGTGGGGAGGGCGGCAGAGAGGAGGGAGGGATAGGGGCCAGAGCTTGTTGTTGGATTCCTGCCAGCCACCTTCATCCAGAGTACTTCCCTTTTACCTGTAGAAATCTTCTATGTAGAAATTGGCTAGTAAAAGAGAATCCGATGCTAGATGTCCACCTCTCTTGTTTTCATTCACCTGTTCATTGCATAGGGAAACCAAGAAACACACAGTCATTTCTGGGCAGATGTATTCAGCCAGTCAGACACATTGGATGCCTGCTGGCAGCCTCTTTCCATAGAATCTTAACAGTGCAGGAGAGGAGCATAACACATCATAGCAGGAACAATAGATATTTACTGTTTACTTTGTGTAAGAACCAGAGTTCATTCTTAAACATAAGGCATACATAACCTTGCTATTAGTAGGGGGCATTCTTACACAGTTATTCTTTAATCAGGCAATTAACAATGAAATAAATGGACATTTTGATTTTAGGGCCACTTTCATTCATGAAAGACAAGATGATTTTCCGATTACTGTTCTGTGTAGAGGTATGATACACGTGTGCTTCCTAGGTGGCGCTGGCAGTAAAGAACACACCTGCCAAAGCAGGAGGCTTAATAAGAGACATGGGTTCAATCCCTGGGTCGGGAAGATCCCCTGGAGGAGGGCATGGCCACCCACTCCAGTGTTCTTGCCTAGAGAATCCCATGGACAGAGGAGTCTGGTGGGCTACAGTCCGTGGGTCACAAAGAGTTGGACATGACTGAGCAACTGAGCAGGCACGCACAGGATGCCCATGGAGTACCACTGCAGCCTAGGGAGAAAGGTGTTCTCTGAGTCCTATGAGTTATTCATTTTTATTTTGTTGTATTATTTATACAATTGCCTATTACGCATGTTATGACCACCTGGCATAGTGAGAAGCAGGACTCCAGGGTGTAATTTGAGAAGGCAGGGTAGGAACGAGAGACTATGTCAGTGACTGTCTAATGTTCCTTTGATGGAAGTAAAAATAGTATCCTGAGTGCTCTGATTCAGTGGTGCCTGTTCACATCCAGGACCTGTTGTGATATGTCCTCTTGGGCAGAGAAAAACAACAAAAAAAGCCCCTGTGTATAAGGGAGAATTCGATGGCCTATATCAGCAGTCACAAATTGGCGAGTCTATGGGTTGAATGTAACTTGCCCAAGGATCTTATTTCTATCACATGATATTATAACTTTTTTTAGTGTCAACATTTAAACATTGTAACATGTCACATTTTAAGAATTGCAATTTCTGCTTCTTTTGAAAAGTTGGAAGACCTGGTGCTTCTGGGCCCGTCTTCCGAGCTGGCAACCCCCTGAAGGGGAGCCTGACTGCACGTGTATCTGACACAGTGTCGTAGTCTCCTCTCTTCCCAGATGCCTGCCTCCTGGCCTCCTTCACATGGTCCCTTGAAATTGAAAGGCTTCATGTCACAGTCCCTTTACAGCTTCATTTTCAGCCTCAAAAATTGTCAGATTATTATTGGAATTATAAGAAATGTTTTCCCTTAACTGGAAATTCTTCTTCTTTAGAGGTGTTTAGAAATTGAAAAATGAAACTGGAAAAGATCTTACGTTAATGCTGCCGCCAATACGTCATAACTCAGTGAAAGAGCTCATTAAATACTAGGTGTATTTACACACCAGATTCATATGAAAGCAAACAGCAATGCACAGGAATATGTTATTCTTGGCACTTATGTATTCATTATTCTGTTTAATTTATCTCAGTATTATGTTATATATTATAACCGTTTTTTTTTGTCTTGTTTTGATTTTTGCTGGCTACCAGAGCTCATCTATGATAAATTTTTTCTCTCTCTTTTCTTTAATGTTAACCAAGGCAGCAGTCTTATATCACCTTTGCTTCCTATTGAAATGTACAATTAATTTCCCAGAGCAGCTAGGCCCCACAGCCTGGATCAGGACCTTGCTAATCCAAATTATAATAGATGAGGTCAAACAGTAGATGGAGAAGTGGAAAGTGGCTTAGCAGAAGGAAACCTAAATGCCCACAGAAGGGAATGCTACGAGAAACTAGCTGATCCAGCCAGCAGAATACTGTAAAGCCTTAAAAATTTGCAGATTTTTGAGAAACTTCAGAAAGCAGAATGAGACTTGGGGCTGAAAGCCGCAGAGCTAGCTGAATGCTTCTGCTACGCTCTTTCCCACTCAGGCAGGGAACTGCTCCCTCGTCATCACAAGAATTGGGGTTTTATTCCTGGAAAAGTTAAAACCAAAAAAGCTAGAGAATCGTAAACTCAGAGTGTAGCTGAGACTGGGGCAAGGAGCTGGACTGAAAACATAGGGATCACGTGAAAGTGCACACGTTAGGCAGTAAGCCTCCAGCCTCCTTCCCGTCTCCAGGTTCTAGAGTTTGGGCAGCCAGGTATTTGATTCCCACCTTGACTCTTCACCAGTCAGCAAGTCCTGCCCATGCCCCAAAGATTTCCAAACAGCTTCCTAGCATTTCACTTTTAAATATGAAGAGGTTAACTGGGGATCAACTGATATTGAGGCACTGTCCAATGGGAAAGATGAATACCAAAACAAAATGAAGAAAAATGGAAGAGAAGGAATTTGTAGGAACAAAGAGTAGATTTTAAGGAAATCTTAAAAAAAAAACCAAATAACCCTATAATTATATCTGCAAAGAATAAGAGATACATGTTTGTAAAACAAAGATAGAACGTGATAAAAGAGAAACAGCATTCATAGCGACTGAGTGTAGAATAATGGTTGCTGGGATGTGGAGGCGGGGGACAAGGAGCTGATGTTTGATGGATGTAGAGTTTTGGTTTTGCAGGATGAAAAGAGTTCTGGAGATTGGTGACAACAATGTGAACGTACATAACACAACTGAACTGAACACTTTAGTTAAGGTGGTAAATGTTATGTTACATGTATTTTAGCATCATTAAAGAAAACGATAAAAGAACAAGATGTTCTTGAAAATTAGAATAGGATAGGGAAAAAAAACCATAACAGAACAACCAAACAAGTAAATAAATAAACGAGTAGAAAGGTCAAGGTAAGGAAATCTAGAAAGTAGGACAAAAAGAGACAGGAGAAAAATGGTTTAAAAAAAAAATTGGAGGCACAATGCAGGAGTGAAGTATCTGGTGATAGAAGTTAATACAGGAAGAAACAAAAAAACACTGAGGAGGAGATTATCAAAGACATGATAGAAGAAGTTACCCCAGTACTGACGAAACTGAGTCAGCGTATTGAAAGGCTAAGTGCTCAGCTTAATGAATGAACAGGGTCCATCACTGGGCTGTGCAGGAACACCAACTTATAAATAGGAAACTCTAAATGTTTATAGAATAAAAAACCCGCAGATGACTTAGCGACTGTGACTCTGCGTGGTAGTAGAGTTCTTAACAGCCTTGAAAACCAGGAGGCAGTGGAGTAGTCTTCAACATACCGAGGGAAGATTCCACACCGACCAGATGACCTGTTGAGTGTAAGATGCTTCATCACAAACAGCGTCTTGAAAATACTTTTTATGCTTGCCCCCCTTCCAGGAAGCTAATAAAAGTTGTGCTTCACCAAAACTAGAGAAAGCCGGGTGAAAGACTTGACGTCTAGGAGCAGAGGAAAAAAGAATTGAGAGGACTTTAGGGTTTGGAAGGTTGAGTCAGCAACAAAGAAAACTAAATGAAAAACACAAAGTCCTTCATCTCCAGGAAAAAGAAGTCTTACTTAGGGGCGGGGAGTGGGGAAAGGACATAATCAAATACTACTTGATGAATCAGTGACATGATGTATATAATCGTAAATCACAGAATAGTGTGAATCCTGAGGACCTGTTGAGAGGAGGGGAGGAAGTGTACAGCAGAGCATGGATCTCATCTGTTGCACAGGAAACCAATACTTAATATTGAAAGTTGATCCCAAAGAAATATGTTCAATTAACACTCTTTTTCTAAAACTTTTAGTGGAAGAACGCAGTTTTGTTGAAAAGCACAGATGGCCATCGACTATGTACTTGAAGCAGCTTGCGGAATACAGGAAGTATATTCACTCCCGGAAGTGTCGTTGCTTAATAATGTAACCTGGAGTTTTATATACATGCATTTTTTTTCTTGTGATTATGAAGAATGGGGTACTTTTGGGTTCCAGGAGAACTCTTGAGACCGAAACAAAATGGGAGTTTAAAAAATCACCATTCAGCTTAACGTGCTTATTAGATCTTATTGGAAAAAACTACTATTGTGATCTTAAAAGGGAACAAAATACACTGTAGGTTAAAATGAAAGACTTCACCCTAGCATATAAAGCTGTGTACAGCTACTTTTCCCTTTAAGATTCCTTACTGGTTTAGTGATATGAATACCCCTTCCATCTAAGAAATGTTCAGATCTTTTAAAAAATCATGTAGTATTAATGCAGAAATTTCATCATCTGATTAATTGCTCTATTACAATAAGGGCCATTTAAAGACCCAGTTATGACTGTTTCTATAATGAGAAATCTAGGAGACTGATCAGACTGAGATCTTAGAAATTTTCCTGGGATTTTAAACATGAAATGCCACCTCATTCCAAATCAAATGACAATGTTCAAACCATAATGAAAAAAAAAAATCTGTTTTTTATCTGAACAACCTACCTGATCCACCTTGCCTCTCTTCCATGATACTTACTAGCCAGGAAATCTGTATAGGGCTGGCTCTGTGGCCGTGTAGCCTGTGTGCTCACACAGCAGCCCCTGCTTAGAAGGGCACCATGCTTGGTCCACTACCCTGTGATTGCCGTCTTAAAATTCATGATGTCTGAAGGAGGGCCCTGCATTTTCACTCTGTACTGGGCCCCACAGATTATGCATATCTCCTTGCAGGGTGTGTTGTCTTGCTCAGAACATTATCTTCTCTGAAAGCAGAAAAGAGGCACTGACATCAAGCAAAGAGAAGGAAGCTTGCTGAAGAAAGAGATCACATGGGGTTCCCCCACGGGGAAGTCTGTACCACCCAGGGCCTCTCTCCTCTGCCACGACTGGCAAGTGAGAAATGTGTTGTGTTGGCTTTACTTTGAGACACTCGGAGTCCTGGCTCCATGCAGATAAATACTTCCCTGATCATTCTCTGAGACCAGGATGTTGGTAAAAGTGACTGGCCGGTGTGACTTTAACATGCACTTATGAAAATGCTCGGAGGAAAAGATGCTTCTCGAGAATTTGCAATCAAAGGCTCAAGAGCTTTCTTTCTTTTAGTGAATTTACTAACATTAAGATGTCAGTGGCTTGAACTGTGTGAATTCTCTCTGTGGACTGAAAGGGTATTTAATGAAGAATAACATGAATCTTGTTCTTCAGGATTTTATCTTGTAAGTTCAAAGAAAGGATATAAATCAAGACTTGTTACATGGAAAGAAAAAGGTACTAAGATAGAGGACAGAATTATAGTTTCTTTTGAATCACATGTCAGCAGAAACAATTACATCAGAAGCTTGCGAGCTGAGAGATGGAAAACCAGATTACTATTTATTGTTAGCATCCTTTTCATCTGTAATAAAGTATTGGAATATATTTTTATTTTAATTTCCAGTGACTTTAGAATACACATAGTTTTTGCCCACCTATTCTAGGGTTTGTTTAAACAGTTTTATGCCATAGATTAGACACAATACTATATAGTTAGTCCTTGAATATTTGCCAACATTGTCAGAATAAAACAGTAAAAATCCCCTACAAATATCTTACAAGAAACCTATTTTTAATTGGATTGTGTTGATAAAGATTACTGGAATGCATTTTTACCTATTTTTAATTGGATTGTGTTGATAAAGATTACTGGAATGCATTTTTAGTTTTCGTATTTAATTCATTTGAATGAACTCTCCCACTTGACAAGGATTAGCAGTGTAAAGAATAAATACTGAAGTAGATTTTTAGTAATTCATTCACAGTTAAGGCCTTTTAAAATGTAATGATAGCCTTTTGCTTTTCATAAGCATATCCTTACCCCTACATTAATTACAGCATTATGTCTTAGTAACTTTTAGTCTAGGAAACTGAAAAATATAAGTGCTAAAGTAAAATATCTCCTTGAAAATACTATTTAACACGTCAGTAGACTATAGATAGTTTCTAGGTTGTTGAACCAAAGTGGAAGTTGGGTTTGGGAGTGGCTGCTCTGTTGGCATTGAGCACGTAGTTTTGATCATGAAAGTTCTTTGCCAGCTGCGAGTGACTCAAACACGCAATGTCACAGCTCTCCTGTGCCAGGCAGAGCAGTAATCAAGCTAGTTTTTAACCCTAGACTCTTTAGTACCTTTGGATTAACTCGATTTAAAGTAACAAAGAGGTTTTTTAAAAAAACAAACAAACTTACAAACTATCTTGGAAAATGAGTTCTCTTTAGAGTTTTTCTAATTGAAAGACTATTTCTAGATGAATGTATGCTTTGTGCTGATCTCTGCTTCAATATATTTATCAGTCATTTTATTTAGAGAAGATACTGTATAGTATCAATAGAACTAAGGCCTTTTCTTTCTGGGCCAGATGTTCACCTTATATAACCCTTTATATACTTCTGACTACTCTGTGTTCATATTGTAGCAGAGTAGGCCTATAATGCAGAAGGTTTCAGAAACCTAACTGAAATTCACCCTGTCTAATCCAGCACGGTGGTTTCCTTTTGGGCCGAAGCAGAAAACTGAAGAATTAGGTAAATTTGACTTTCTGGACAGCTGAACTTCTCAACTATAATTTTTAAAACTACACTACACTGATACAGATAATCAGACAAAAACATCCTCGTGTATTTTATTTAATTTAAATCATCTGTTTAATTCCGTCTTTAATAATTTTGCAAAGAAGGGTGTGTGTGTATTTTAATATAGCCTGACCTGAATTTATATGTTTTTAGTTTTAGTATTTAACACTTTTGTAACAAATAAACCTTTTTTTTAAAACAAGCTTTACACAGTGTCGTGTAGTTATTGTCCCTTTGGACGTGAATTGCTGAAGTAAATTTGGGAACCCTGCCTTGTATGTCTCAAGCATAATAGTTTTGTGAAAACCATCATGTGCAAAATATTTAGAATGTTGATATATTAGCTGTGATGAGATAAAGACATTTATATTATCTTTAACAACTGGTAGAATTTCTCTTAAACAAAAATATTTCTTTGAAAAAAAAATGCTTTGATAATTATGTAGCATAGAAACAAGCACTTATGTGTTGTTTTGGGGGCAAGACTTTTGAGAAACAGAGGCAACTCCACATAGTAGTGGGTTAAGAATTTGGGTCTTTCCAGCAAAATGAAAAGGCACCCTACCGACTGGGAGAAAATATTTGCAAGTTCTATATCTGATAAAGGGTTAGTGTCCAAAATATGTGAAGAACTCATATAATTCAATAGCCAAAAAAAAAAAAAAAACCCAGATAACCCAATTAAACAGTATCAGAGGATGTGAATAGACCTTTTTTCAAAGAAGACATGCAGGAAGCAAGCAGGCACATGAAGAGATGCTCAGGATCATTAATTTTCAAAGAAATGCCGATCAGAATCACAACGAGGTATCACCTCGCACCTGTCAGAATGGCTGTTGTCAAGAAGACAGGAGATGAGTGTTGGCGAGGATGTGGAGGAACACTGAGCACTGTCGGTAGAAATGTAGACTGGTACAGCCACTGCGGGGAGCAGTATGGAGGCTTCACAAAAGCCGGAAATGAACTACCATATGATCCAGCATTTCCGCTTCTGGGTGTTTATCTGAAGAAGATGAAAATACTAACACAAAAAGATACCCACACGCCCGTGCTCATTGCAGCATTGCAATATTCAGGATATGGGGATAACCTCAGTATCCATCCGTGGATGAATGGATAAAGAAAACAGGCCATATATATGTATATGCACATACAATGGAATATGATTTGGCCATAAAATATAAAATCTTACTATTTGTGACAACATGAATGGACCTTGAGGACGCTGTGCTGAGTGAAATAAGAGAAGGACAAATACCATATGATCTCACAGAGGTATTGCTGTTGTTCAGGCGCTAAGTCGTGTCCTACTCTTTGTGACCCATGAACTACAGCACACCAGGCTTCCCTGTCCTTCACTATTCCCTAGAGTTTGCTTAAACTCATGCCCATTGAGTTGGTGATGCCATCCAACCACCTCATCCTCTGTCGTCCCCTTCTCCTCCCGCCTTCAATCTTTCCTAGCATCAGGATGTTTTCAAATGAGTCAGCTCTTCGCATCAGGTGGCCAAAGTACTGGAGTTTCAGCTTTAGCGTCAGTCCTTCCAATGAATATTCAGGGTTGATCTTTAGGATGGACTGGTTTGACCTCCTTGCTGTCCAAGGGACTCTCAGGAGCCTTCTTCAGCACCACCATTTGAAAGCATTAATTCTCAGTGCTCAGCCTTTTCTGTTGTCCAGCTCTCACTCCATACATGACTACTGGAAAAACCGTAGCTTTGACTATCCTGACCTTTCTTGGCAAAGTGATGTCTGTGCTTTTGAATATGCTAAGTTTGTCATAGCTTTTCTTCCAAGAAGCAAGTGTTTTAATGGCTGTAGTCACTATCCACAGGGATTTTAGAGCCCAAGAAAAGAAAATGTGTCAGTGTTTCCACTTTTTCTTCATCGATTTGCCATGAAGTGATAGGGCCAGATGCCATGATCTTAGTTTTTTGAATGTTGAGTTTTAAGCCAGGCTTTTCACTCTCCTCTTTCACTTTCAGCAAGAAGCTCTTTAGTTCCTCTTCACTTTCTGCCTTAAGGGTGGTGTAATCTGCATGTCTGAGGTTATTAATATTTGTCTTGTCAGTCTTGATTCCAGCTTGTGATTCATCCACCTTGGCATTTCGCGTGATGTACTGTGCATAAAATTTAACTAAGCAGGGTGATCATATGTAGCCTTGATGTACTCCTTTCCCAATTTTGAACTAGTCCATTGTTCCATGTCTAGTTCTAACTGTTGCTTCTTGTCCTACACACAGGTTTCTCAGGAGACAGGTAAGGTAGTTTGGTATTCTGATCTCTTTAAGAATTTTCCATAATTTGCTGTGATCCACACAGTCAAAGGCTTTAGTGTAGTCAGTGAAGCAGAAGTAGATGTTTTGTTTTTTGAATTCTCTAGCTTTTTCTATGATCCATCAGATGTTGGCAATTTAATCTTTCATTTTTTCTGCTTTTTCTAAATCCAGCTTGTACATCTGGGAGTTCTGAGTTCACATGCTGTTGAAGTCTAGCTTGAAGGATTTTGAGTATTACCTTGCTTGCATGTGCAATGAGCACAACTGTATATGTATATGAAATATTAAACTAAAAAGCCCTCAAAAACTGAGCTTATAGTTCTAGAGAACATATTGGTGGTTGCCAGAGGCAGGGGGTAAAGAGAGTGTGAAATGGGTGAGGGAAGTCAAAAGTTATAAACTTCCAGTTATAATCTTTTTCTAAATCCAGCTTGTACATCTGGGAGTTCTGAGTTCACATGCTGTTGAAGTCTAGCTTGAAGGATTTTGAGTATTACCTTGCTTGCATATGCAATGAGCATAACTGTATATGTATATGAAATATTAAACTAAAAAGCCCTCAAAAACTGAGCTTATAGATCTAGAGAACATATTGGTGGTTGCCAGAGACAGTGGGTAAAGAGAGTGGGAAATGGGTGAGGGAAGTCAAAAGTTATAAACTTCCAGTTATAAAATAGGTTATAAGACTATAAGGTACTGCATGACATCTGTAGGTAATAGTACCATCTTTTGTGTTTGAAAGTTGCTAAGAGAATAGATACTAACAGTTTTCCTCACAGGGGAAAAAATTTGTAACTAAGTGGTGACAGAATGTGGTGCACTGGAGAAGGGAATGGCAAACCACTTCAGTATTCTTGCCTTGAGAACTCCATGAGCAGTGTGAAAAGGCAAAATGATAGGACAGCAAAAGAGAAACTCCCAGGTCAGTAGGTGCCCAATATGCTACTGGAGGTCAGTGGAGAAATAACTCCAGAAAGAATGAAGGGATGGAACCAAANCCTTTTTTCAAAGAAGACATGCAGGAAGCAAGCAGGCACATGAAGAGATGCTCAGGATCATTAATTTTCAAAGAAATGCTGATCAGAATCACAACGAGGTATCACCTCGCACCTGTCAGAATGGCTATCGTCAAGAAGACAGGAAATGAGTGTTGGCGAGGATATGGAGGAACACTGAGCATTGGGTAGAAATGTAGACCGGTACAGCCACTGCGGGGAGCAGTATGGAGGCTTCACAAAAGCCAGAAATGAACTACCGTACGATCCAGCATTTCCACTTCTGGGTGTTTATCTGAAGAAGATGAAAATACTAACACAAAAAGATACCCACACGCCTGTGCTCATTGCAGCATTGCAATATTCAGGATATGGGGATAACCTCAGTATCCATCCGTGGATGAATGGATAAAGAAAACAGGCCATATATATGTATATGCACATACAATGGAATATGATTTGGCCATAAAATATAAAATCTTACTATTTGTGACAACATGAATGGACCTTGAGGACGTTGTTTCTGAAGAAGATGAAAATACTAACACAAAAAGATACCCACACGCCCGTGCTCATTGCAGCATTGCAATATTCAGGATATGGGGATAACCTCAGTATCCATCCGTGGATGAATGGATAAAGAAAACAGGCCATATATATGTATATGCACATACAATGGAATATGATTTGGCCATAAAATATAAAATCTTACTATTTGTGACAACATGAATGGACCTTGAGGACGTTGTGCTGAGTGAAATAAGAGAAGGACAAATACCATATGATCTCACAGAGGTATTGCTGTTGTTCAGGCGCTAAGTCGTGTCCTACTCTTTGTGATCCATGAACTACAGTACACCAGGCTTCCCTGTCCTTCACTATTCCCTAGAGCTTGCTCAGACTCATGCCCATTGAGTTGCTGATGCCATCCAACCATCTCATCCTCTGCCGTCCCCTTCTCCTGCCTTCAATCTTTCCCAGCATCAGGGTCTTTTCAAATGAGCCAGCTCTTCACATCAGGTGGCCAAAGTATTGGAGTTTCAGCTTCAGCATCAGTCCTTCCAATGAATATTCAGGGTTGATCTCCTTTAGGATGGACTGGTTTGACCTCCTTGCAGTCCAAGGGACTCTCAGGAGCCTTCTTCAGCACCACCATTTGAAAGCATTAATTCTTCAGTGCTCAGCCTTTTCTGTTGTCCAGCTCTCACATCCATACATGACTACTGGAAAAACCATAGCTTTGACTATCCTGACCTTTCTTGGCAAAGTGATATCTGTGCTTTTGAATATGCTAAGTTTGTCATAGCTTTTCTTCCAAGAAGCAAGTATTTTAATGGCTGTAGTCACTATCCACAGGGATTTTAGAGTCCAAGAAAAGAAAATGTGTCAGTGTTTCCACTTTTTCTTCATCGATTTGCCATGAAGTGATAGGGCCGGATGCCATGATCTTAGTTTCTTGAATGTTGAGTTTTAAGCCAGGCTTTTCACTCTCCTCTTTCACTTTCAGCAAGAAGCTCTTTAGTTCCTCTTCACTTTCTGCCTTAAGGGTGGTGTAATCTGCATGTCTGAGGTTATTAATATTTGTCTTGTCAGTCTTGATTCCAGCTTGTGATTCATCCACCTTGGCATTTCGCGNATCTGGCTGTAAACTTCTTAAGAGTAATGTCAACATCATGGCTTCCCTTGGTCTCTACACTGTGTCTGACACCCGTTCATTATCCAACACCATTTATTGCATGCTCACTGTTCAGTATCATGGATTGAACAGGAGGGAGAAAATTACAGAGAGAAATTAGCAAGTGAATGTAGTGTTGAGAGAATTTTTACTCCAGCAAAGCTGGCAAAAAAAGAATTCCAAAATGATTCTTAAAATACTTTGACTCAAAAAGAAGAACAAATGCTCTTATATTTTCAATCATGTCTTTAAAGCTATCCATGTGTAATGTGTATATATTTTGGGTATTTCAGCTTACAACACATTATATTATACAATTATTGCTGCTCATGTTAACTTCAATATTTTTAAAGACCAAACCAAATCCTTTGATTTTTTTATAAAAATAAGCCACAGTATACCAAAAGTAAAGAAATAACAATCAGATCTGGTGTGTGTTTATCAAAGCATGACCTCCTATCTCTTCAATATTTCTAGAATAATAAATAACAGTTTGAGCATCAGTTCATAAGTAAAAAAATACATAATAACCCAGATACACTAACTTTACTACCTGGAATTACCTTGAACATTCATGCTTTATGTGATTTTTTTCAGAGTGTTCCCTACACTTAAAATACTTGTCTCTGTCATACTTTTTCTAATTTCAAAATCTTGGATAGCTTTCAAGTTCACCTCAAATATTTCCTCCTCCATGAAGCCTCCCCTGGATCCCCAAGGATAATAGCTGCTTCCTTTGAGTGGTCCACACTGTTTGTCCCTCCATGGACTTAATTTACAACCATATTTATAGGTGTTTCTCCCATTTTACTGTAAACTTCTTAAGAGCAATGTCAACATCATGGCTTCTCTTGGTCTCTGCACAGTGTCTGACATCCATTCATTCATCCAACACCATTTATTGCATGTTCAGCATTCAATACCATGGAATGAACAAAAGGGAGAAAATTAAAGAGAAAAATTAGCAACTAAATGTTAGTGTTGAGAAAACTTTCTAATCCAGCAAAGCTCAGGAAAAAAAATGAGAAAATAATGACACAGATCCAATTTACTAAAAGTATTCTTACTTATCTTACTATAAGATATCTTACAATACCTTACATCACAGATGGAGAAGGAAATGGCAACAAACTCCAGTATTCTTGCCTGGAGAATCTCATGGACAGAGGAGCCTGGCGGGCTACATACAGTTCGTGGCGTTGCAAAGAGTCAAATACAACTGAGCAACTAATACTTACATCACAGAACTGATGTGTTTTTGTAGTCAGTGTATATACTTCCAGGTGAAGGTCTCTCTATTCTACCACGTTGTCCATTTTCTGTGATCTGGGACCCCTGTCATTTGTGTATAGAGAGCTGGTAGGTCAGGACAAGTAAAATAAATTGAATCAATGTTCATTTTCAAAAGAAAACATGAATGAGGAGTAATTTAGGAGAAGGAAAAAAATAAAAATTTTTTTTTCATGGCACAGGCCTGAGGTCCAGCTTACACTGTCAAGCTACTGCACAGGTTCATACAAATGAACTTCCCTTTTGAATCTTTCGATTAAAGCAGGTGTTTTTTTCCTCCCTTGCAACTTGCTTGGAGACTTCTCATGCATTGTTAATCAAAAGAGAAAGAGGGATTTAATACACTAGCTTAAAGCAACTTCATTTTAATCTACATTCCATAAGATTGATCTGCTCCCAAATCGACAGTTGTTGAAGTTATTAACAGAGTGCTGTCTCAATCTATCCATTATGGCTAGACTGATTTCTAGTAGAACCATTTGTGTGTGTGTGATCTTATGGAATACTTGGTTTCTGCCTTCTCTAGTATTGATTAACTTAAATTCAATTTTTCAGAGCATCAGTGCCAAAAACGTATTTTTAATTGTGATTGTCAAACAATTTCTGATAGGGCAAATAATAAGTATATATTGTGCTCTATTCTAGTCTAACAAGTTTTTTATTGTCAGTGACAGTCCTCCTGGTCTTTTCTACTGAATTTGTAAGCCATTCATCCAGAGAATGCAGAAATGATTTCTGATTTCATACAAGGATTTTGAATGATCAAATTCCTCCAAATAATAAACTTCATGAACGCTAGTCCTCTTTCAATACCAATGGTCAGAATCACACAGAAAGCTGTTACTTACTAAGATTTCTAAATATATTTCTAAATTGCCCTGTGGCTTTATTGTTTGGTTTCCAGTGTCATCTTCTTTGATCTGTCATTGACTACCCTCCCTTAAATCTTTCAAACTCTTTCCCAAAAGCCTGTTATTCCTTCAGGCCTGAGCCCTGATTGTGCACAGTTAAGCTGCCTGCCTCCCCACAATTCTCTGGGGAACCCCATATACTCTCATGGGTGGGACTGACTCTACCGTATAATTAGGGTTCCCATCAACTTTTAATAAACTGTAGTCCATTTTCTCTTTTTGCTAGTAGGGCATAATGAATCTATTTTCAAAATCTCTCTTTAAAATGTCAGATTAATTCTGAAACAATAATTACCCCATGAGCTATCAATATTACTCTGCAGATTTTAGAATTCTTAGTATGATAGGGCTAAAGCATCTTGGCACCCCACTCCAGTACTCTTGCCTGGAAAATCCCATGAATGGAGAAGCCTGGTAGGCTGCAGTCCATGGGGTCGCTAAGAGTTGGACACGACTGAGCAACTTCACTTTCACTTTTCACTTCCATGCATTGGAGAAGGAAATGGCAACCTAACTCCAGTATTCTTGCCTGGAGAATCCCAGGGATGGTGGAGCCTGGTGGGCTGCTGTCTATGGGGTCGCACGGAGTCGGACATGACTGAAGCGACTTAGCAGCAGCAAAGCATCTCAATGTGGCAAAAGTTTGGCTGAGTTCAAATCCTGGTTCTGCCACAGACTGGGCAGAATTGAGTGATTTTTTTCTGGATCCTTGAGCCTCATTCATCTCTGCAGATACTCTCTTTAGAGCACCTATTGTATGCCACATGCCAGGGCTAGAGGGGTGAACAACGCAGTCACATGGCTCAGTAAGCTGACCCTTTAATGGGCTAGGTCTCCTCATATTTACAATAGAAATAGTTAGCACCTGGGGAGCTCTCTGGTGGTCTAGTGGCTAAAACTCTGTGCTCCAAAATCCCTGGGCTTGCTCCCTGGTCAGGGAACTAGATCCCATGTGTGACTGCTGCTGCTGCTAAGTCACTTCAGTCGTGTCCGACTCTGTGCGACCCCATAGACAACAGCCCACCAGGCTCCCCCTTCCCTGGGATTATCCAGGCAAGAACACTGGAGTGGGTTGCCATTTCCTTCTCCAATGCATGGAAGTGAAAAGTGAAAGTGAAGTCACTCAGTCGTGTCTGACTCCTCGCGACCCTCGCAATCGACTGTAGCCTACCAGGCTTTTCGGTCCATGGGGTTTTTCAGGCAAGAGTACTGGAGTGGGATGCCATCGCCTTCTCTGCCCATGTGTGACAACTGGGGAAAAAAAAAGTCAACACCTATCTTGCAGGGCTGTAAATATCAAATGACTCCTCAACATGGTTCTTCACCACCTCTGCTGTATGCTACCACCACCCTGTTCCCCCACTTTCCTGCCCTAAAGGGTGATTGCTTTAAGTTTTCCTGCTGAAGCTCTTCAAGATGAAATGACCTTGTCAAACCAGACCCCTTCACAGGAAGCCACATTCCTGGCCAGAGTTACTCTGGAGGTTGTCTCTGCGGCCTCTGTGTAACCAAGGTAACAGTGCCTGGCCATGGCACACCATCTCTGCCCAGAAAAACGCCTAGATTTCCTTCATTCATTCGCTTATGCTTCCCAGGTTATCATTTCAAAGTGCCCGCTCAGATGGAAATGACACCTGACTCCCTTTTCACTGGTGAGAGTTTTTTTTTTCTCCCTTGTGACTTGCTTTGAGACTTTTCATGCATTGTTAATAAAAGAGAAAGAGGGATTGAATACACTTGCTTAAAGCAACTTCGTATTAATCTACATTCCATAAGATGGATCTACTCCCAAATCAACAATTGTTGAAGTTATTAACTCACAGACTGAAGACTAAAGAACGTATTTCTGAAGATGTTTGTATGTTGCAGTATAAGGTGTAACTCTGGGAAGAATCTAATGTTTAATGCTATGTTTATTTGTTTCCAGATTCAGTTAGAAGTTGTGTAGCAAAGCTGTTCTTCACTTGTTCCCTGAAGGGTCATTACTGCCTCTACAGTAAATCCAGTTTTATTCTCATCAGTCAAGAACCTCAGCCATGGATCCAAATCATGTTCCTATTTCAGCAGGTATGTATAATTCAAGTTCAGCATGGCTCCTTAATGAGCCAGGTATGAGTTTATAATCATTTTTACTGAATTACTCTTTGACCAGAGTAATATGCAAATAATAACAATGCATACACATTTAATTAGTAATTTTTAACATGGATTTTTTTCTCTATTTTAGGATACTTTCCTTATAAAAGGCCCTAGATTAGTAATCAGGAAGACAAGCCTATTATTATTTTGAATATCCTTTCACTCAAAAAAAAAATAAATGGGAAAATATTTTTTGTTCAATGATAACAACAAAAAATCACTTATTGGGGGTGAACAGCTTTCCTTATGGAGAGCAGCCATTATTTCCCAATCTCCAAATAACTTTAGAGTCAGTATATATTTTTTGACATTGTTAAAACACTGGAATGCCACTTTTCTATATAGAATTTATAGAGGTAAAGTTACATAAAGAGGAGTCTAAACAGAAAAGAATTTGATGCAAAGATTTTTAGCACCAAAAAAAGATTCTTGTTTGGAAATGCTTATCTTGAATGCATTAAAGTTTCAATAAAAGTTGAATATAGATTACAAAATGTTAGTAATAGGAGGAATCTTAGACATCATTTTTCCAAGTAAGCAAATTGAAGGACAGAACTCAGATTACCTGACTCCTGACCCAGTGGTCTTCACTTGTGTTTAAAACAAAATGGGGATTGCAGGCAGGAACAGAGAGAGTAGAGGCAGAAAAAGGAGAATGCAAATGTTACAAAATGGTTAAAAATTAGGCATGGTAATAATAAGTTTATTTACTTCTATTAATAAAATATTTCTGTAATAGTCCCAATGAAAGTCACTAATCAGATAGTTATGTTTCTTTATAAAATGAGGCAGGCTTATGAAGAAAAAAATGAATTTTAATGCTGAATGTATCATAGTTATAAAGTAGAAATATAATAATTAAGAAAGAAAAGAGACAATTTATTATTATTTTTTTTTAATTTGTTTTACTTTACAATACTGTATTGGTTTTGCCATACATTGACATGAATCCGTCTTGGGTGTACATGAGTTCCCAATCCTGAACGCCTCCCCACCTCCCACCCCATATCAACTCTCTGTATCATCCCCGTGCACCAGTCCCAAGCATCCTGTATCCTGTATTGAACATAGACTGGCGATTCATTTCTTGCATGATAGTATACATGTTTCAGTGCCATTCTCCCAAATCCTCCCACCCTCTCCCTCTCTCTCAGAGTCCAAAAGTCCGTTCTATTCATCTGTGTCGAAAAGAGACAATTTAGACATGACTCGGGGATACCATCTTTTTCTATATGAAGTCTCAAGAACACTTAATCATATCTTATAGAGAACAACTATATTTTGATGTGAATCAAATTGTATGTGAATATAGGGACTTCCCTGGTGGTACAGTGGATAAGAATCCACCTGCCAATGCAGGGGACACAGGTTTGATCCCCGGTCTGGCAAGATTCCACATGTCTCAGAACAACTAAGCCCATGGGCCACAACTACTGAGCCCACCTACAGCAACTACCAAAGCCCACACACCCTAAAGCCTGTGCTCCGCAACAAGAGATGAGAAGCCACAGGAACTAGAAGCCCGTGCACTGCGGCAACGAGTAGCCCCAACTCCCCGCAACTAGAGAAAGTCTGAGTGCCGCAACCAAGACCCAGCCCAAAAGAAACTGCATATGAATATAAAAAACAGGATTGATTTTCTTCCTTTTCTTGAAATAAAGACCTTCTTCTCTTACTTTATTAATGTTTTTCAAATAGTTTTCATCAGTGATTTTGTACTTGGTTTCATCTTTGGCTTTATTCTTCACAGTTGTCAGTTTTCTGAAAACAGACCAAGAAAGTTTGACTTTATCTTTGCCCTTTCTGTTTTATTTTATTGACTTAGTCTGATTCTTTGTTTTTCTCTTTGAGCAAAATCACCAACAAATATCTGTTTATGCTGCTTTTTTTTTCTTTGTTCTTTTTACTCTGTTTCCTTTCTTTTTCTACACCTTTGATACTGTGTGATCTGGATGAAACCTGACTTTGGGATAACTAAAAATCATATTTTTGACTTGATAGTTACAAACCCATACAAGCCTAGTATGCTGAGCTAGACTCTCTGTCAGTTTACAGACTCATGATGGAGTTCTCAAATTAAGAGATTCCAGTCTAAATGGACCTCTTTGGAATGATGATTAATTAAAACAGGTCCTGCTCTTTTTTAAGTGAATGGTCATGTGCTGTATATGTTTCTGATAATAATCAAGAAATTCCTAGATGTATACTCATTTTGGGTTTCACATTAATCTGTTACTGACTCTTAACCTTTTTAAATCTGTTGGCAATTTACTCAGGGTATAAAATCCTCCACCTTTTCCAGTGAGTACCAAAAACAGTTCATGTTGAGGAGGATAATAATGAGATTTTTCTGGAAAAGAATTGTTATTCACTTACTAAATAGAAACCATGTACACAGAGACTGTCTAGAGAGTCTCGTGAGTCAATATTTAGACAGTCATTGACATTGAAAATGGGATTTTATAAGCCAATATCATTATTTTATTACACCTCACACATAAAGGATAATATATATTACATATATTATATTTTGTGTGTGTGTGCATGTGTGTGTGTGTAATTGTGTGCCTTTATGTTCTGTATGTTTTCATAAAATTATTTCCTTGAATTGAGACACTTCTCACATTCTTAGGTATAACGTCACATGTAAATGACTGTTAAACACATAATTGATTAAATATACAATCTAAATTTTCCTTTGAAATTTGTATTTTCATTGAATTGAATGAAATATATGTAAATGTAATTTTTTCTTACGTTAACAAAACTTAAAATATCTTAAAGCTCTAAGAATATTCAGCCATTATACACTAGGACTGAAATGTTTTTATTTTCCCAACCCTCCCTTGTGCTGTTTATATCTGAGCAATTGAATAATGGACTGTTGGTTATTTAATGTCTATTATTCCTGATTTACTCTGTATAAATAAACTTGATGTATTCTGCTGCATGCTAAGTCACTTCAGTTGTGTCCAACTCTGCGACTCTGTGGACTGTAGCCCCCAGGTTTCTCTGTCCAAGGGGATTCTCCAGGCAAGAATACTGGAGTGGGTTGCCATGCCCTCCTCCAGGGGATCTTCCTGACCCACGTCTCTTAGTCTCCTGCATTGGCAAGTGAGTTCTTTACCACTAGCGCCACCTGCTGCTGCTGCTAAGTCGCTTTAGTCGTGTTCAACCCTGTGCGACCCCATAGACGGCAGCCCACCAGGCTTCCCCGTCCCTGGGATTCTCCAGGCAAGAATACTGGAGTGGGTTGCCATTTCCTTCTCCAATGCATGAAAGGGAAAAGTGAAAGTGAAGTCGTTCAGTCATGTCCAACTTTCGCGACCCCATGGACTGCAGCCCACCAGGCTCCTCTGTCCATGGGATTTTCCAGGCAAGAGTACTGGAGTTGGGTGCCATTGCCTTCTCTTGGGAAGCCCTAAAAAAACTTGCTATTTGTACTCTAATTTTATACCTTAATTCTGAGATCTTTGAAAAATAAATATAAATATTTATATTAGCCATTTTCCAATTAAGTAACATCCTTGAGAAGTGATTGATATAAACACTACCTTACAAAGGTTAGGTATATTTATAGAAATCAATATCAACTGTCTTGAAAATGCTATTTAATAAGTTAAATTTTCTGTTAAAAAAATAGAAAGCATGAAATGTACTGTACATTTGATCTTCAAAATAGATTTCTCTGTAGCTTTATTTAAACCATTTTTAAGTTCAGACTAAGACTAAAATAGTGCTTTGCAGCCATCAAACAATATTGTTGGGACAAGAGATAACATGTCATGTTTCTCTCATGAATGCCCTTTCAGAGCCTGTTTCCTGAGCCGCTGTCCATTCAGAGTCATTCTGTACAATTCCTCAGAGCTCTATGGGAGAAGACCCAGGCAGGGGGTGCTCACAGCTTTGAAACAGCCATGATGGAGTGCACATTCCCACAGCAGAAGGTAAATGCTTCTTTCCTTGCACATGTTATTTTTAGCCAAGACTCAAGATGAGTTTGCTTTTTCTTAATGGTTCAATGTTTCCTCTTCTTTCCTTTCCTTTCTTTTATTATTATAAGAATACACTAAGTAACGATTTACATGTCATGCTATAGTGGATTTAGGACCTAGTGATATCAGTAGACAAAGTCACTGCCTTTTGAGGCTCCAAGACTGAAATAATACAGCCCACCCAGAGCCACACAGAAACAGAAAGCATTTTACAGATAGACAACTCTAGGACTGAAGAGGAAAGAGCAATTGGACTCTAGGTTCTTTGGGGCTTTTCATTTCTTCCCTGCATAGTGAAAGTGAAAATGAAATCGCTCAGTCGTGCCCGACTCTTTGCGACCCCATGGCAGTGAGTGGCCTGCACCAAGCTCCTCCGTCCATGGGATTTTCCAGGCAAGAGTACTGGAGTGGGGTGCCACTTCCTTCTTCAGGGAATCTTCCCGGCCCAGGATTCGAACCCAGGTCTCCTGCATTGTATACAGATGCTTTACCGTCTAAGCCACCAAGGAAGTCCTTCCTCTCATCACCTTACCCTTTGCTGTCACCACAAAGTTAGAAAAGAAAGACAAGATGAACTGGAAGGAAGAGAGCATGGTCAGGGTTAGAAAGCGCTCTGTTGAGGCAGGCATGGATTTTGTGAGTTAGAGCATTTTAGGAGTGTGGAAATAGGGACATCACTCTCAGGACACAGTTGCCTAAGACCTCCTGAACAGGCCATCAAACTGGGAAAGGACCAGAAAGTGGAACCATGTCCACCCGGTCAATAGAGTGAAACTGGAAGTGGGTGCTCACTGCTGTGATCACATCGAAAAGGGTCACAGGCTTGGGTACGGAGAGTAACTGGAGGAAGCCTGACTGGAGACAGGAAGACTATGAAGGAAGTGATCACTGTAGTCAGGTAGGAAATGAAAGCCTGAACCAAAGTTGGAAGTTATAGGAAGAGGATGGATTCAAGAGGCAGTAAAGTAGCAGAATCAACAGGACTTGGTCCCTGATAAAGAAGATGGAAGAACCAAATATGACTCCAGGTGTATCTATGGCCAATGGATAATGGCACCATCTTGAAAAAGTTGACCACAAAGGAAGCTGATGTGGCGAAAGAAGATAAATCATTCTGGTTTACATATTTTGAGTATGAGTTGTTTATATAGATAACCAGATGGTGATGGTCTTTGAATTACCAGTGTGGAACTTAGGAACAAAGCCAGAACTGGAGATATTGGACTTGAGTGTCAAAGATAGCACTTGATGTCATGACAGTAGGTTGGATCCCTCAGGGAGAAAATGGCTAATGAGAATAGAAGATGGTCTCTCCCTTCTCATATTCAGAGAACCCAATTATCCTTATTTTGCTTTCAAGAAAGCCCAGAATAAGCATTGGATGCTTACTGATGAAACCAGAGATTCTAGGAGTGTATGATCTTGGTCTTTGTCCTTGTTTTACTATTAATAAGGGGACCAAACATACTAATATTAAATAAATTCAAAGTATAAATAACTAGCAAATTAATAAAAAAAACATATTGTGAAACAAACTCAATACCTCTTAAGTGTTAAAAGGTTGTGAAAAAATGAGAAATGGTAGTAATTAATCAAAAGTTTAGTTAGTATGGTATGTAAGACACTGAAACTACATTCTATTATTGCATCACTATTTTTGACTTTGGTTTAAGAATTAGACATGTAGTATGAAGAATAAAGGAAATCTCATAATTGCATCAATGCAAAGTAGAATGGAATTCTTTCCTTATTTCATGCAAATTTTAAACTATTGTACCATGTTTAAAGACAATGTCTCAAATTCTTAGAAATGTTTCTCTGTGAGATGTATTTTAACTAGAGGGAACTAGTAAATTAAAACTTGGCAGGCAGCATCAAGTCCTAAGAGACTGGGGAAAAAAACTTGGCAAACAAGTTTTGTGCATGCTCACAAGCATGCTTATTCATATTTCTTCTATTTCGTACCAATAAATATTCCTCTAGGGAAAAATTAATTGTAGAACAAAATGTTTTAGAAATTTCAGAAGTTTTATAATTTGGTTTACTCATAAGTATTAGAAAAAACTTTGACATCTGTAATGTACATTATGTGGCAAGGTTATCAGCCCAGGTATTTCCCAATCAAATTGATTTTCAGCTAACTTTACTTTATGAAGTATCAGTTCAGTTCAGTTCAGTTCAGTCACTTAGTCGTGTCTGACTCTTTGTGACCCCATGAATCGCAGCACGTCAGGCCTCCCTGTCCATCACCAACACCCAGAGTTCACCCAGACCCACGCCCATGGAGTCAGTGACACCATCCAGCCATCTCATCCTCGGTCATCCCCTTCTCCTCCCACCCCCAATCCCTCCCAGCATCAGAGTCTTTTCCAATGAGTCAACTCTTCGCATGAGGTGGCCAAAGTACTGGAGCTTCAACTTCAGCATCATTCCTTCCAAAGAAATCCCAGGGCTGATCTCCTTCAGAATGGATTGGTTGGATCTCCTTGCAGTCCAAGGGACTCTCAAGAGTCTTCTCCAACACCATAGTTCAAACGCATCAATTCTTTGGCACTCAGCCTTCTTTACAGTCCAACTCTCACATCCATACATGACCACAGGAAAAACCATAGCCTTGACTAGATGGACCTTAGTCGGCAAAGTAATGTCTCTGCTTTTGAATATGCTATCTAGGTTGGTCATAACTTTTCTTCGAAGGAGTAAGCATCTTTTAATTTCATGGCTGCAGTCACCATCTGCAGTGATTTTGGAGCCCAAAAACTAAAGTCTGACACTGTTTCCACTGTTTCCCATCTATTTCCCATGAAGTGATGGGACCAGATGC